>JACEGR010003694.1:0-99932 GCA_014170235.1 Listronotus bonariensis
CTGGCGTAAAGCGCTATTTTACGTTCTTGGTACAAAAATAACTACTAAATATTCAACTTTGTTTATTTAGAAAAAAATATTGTTTTTGATTTTTTTTGCTAAAATCGAGAGAATTTTATATATTAGTGCATGTATGTATTCTTCTTGTTTTGATTACACCAATTTATAAAGTTTATTTAAAATGGTATATATTAATATATTGGGTAGTGTGAATAAAATTGTAGTATGAACTTAGACTACCTTTTTGTAGCAAAAGCTAACATTTTTGTGAATAATGGTCTGTCCAGTTGGACCGTATAGGGATGCATACGCGCGGAACCACGAGTTTTTCTGTTGGGAAGCGTGAGTGGAGGAACTATACTGGACAATACTTCAGAGCAGAAGCCATGGAAGTACCTATAAAAAAGCGATACGATGAACAAGAGAAGGAAGCCTTTCTGTAAGTGAAGGATCATTAATGAGACGAATAGCTCTTCTTTGAATAGAATCAAGAATGCTTAGGGTTGTGGGGGACGCCATAGTATGAGAACAATATTACAAGGGAGGTCGGATTTGGGACACATATAAAGTGTATAAATTAGAAGCGGAAAAATACTTTTGGCTCGAAAGAGAAATCCAATCTGCCGTGGCTATAGATACAATGTGTTTATACCAGTTAAGGTTACTTTCAAATGTGACGCCCACAAGATTAAAGGTATCTTTGCTCTATAAAACTTGGCCGCTCATAAGTAGAGGATGAGTATTTGATGACTCTTTTCGCGACAAGGAACATGATTGTGTTTTGGATGCATTAAAAATTAAGCTCCTGCGAAAGAGATATCTGCATCGCTCTGCGTTTGTTTTCCAAGTCAGGTTTAGTGATGGGTTTACGAACCTGAAAACTGGAGTGAAGGGTACTATCGTCGGCGAAACTATGAATGGAATTAGTTGTGGATGAGAGAAGGTCGTTAATGTGAAGAAGAAACAATGTTGGTGCCAGAACTGAGCCCTGAGGGACTCCAGCATTTAATTGGTGAAAGCTTGAAGAATGACCGTCCACAATAACTGATATACGTCGATCAGATAGATAACTAGAGAGCCAAGTACAGAGCTTAGTTGAAAGACCAAAGCAGGGAAGTTTATTAAGAAGTGCGGCATGCCAGACCCGGTCAAAAGCTTTGGTTTTTCTAGAATTAATGTTGAGTGGTTAGAAGAGCATTTCCTTGAAGACACTGGATAAACAAGGAAAGGAGCATTAAATTCCAGACAAAAATGCAGATATTTATTCAATTTTTAAGTGATCCGGGATTTCAAATTGGAGTTAGAAAGGATGAATGCGTTTATCCGAACAACAGTGAAAAAACTGTAAAATTTGTTTTGAATAAAATAGTTCAAAAATCACATATTTGGATACGTTTTCCTTTAAATAACATTGCTAAATCACAACAAAAGTGGAGTGCTAGGTATCAGTTTCATTGTGCATTTGGTGCTATTAATTGTACACATATAAGAATTCCAAAACCATCTGAGCATGGAGACGAATACTAACACAGAAAGATTACTTTAGCATTAATGTACAGGCAACATGTAATGCAAAATAACAATTTACTTCCATAGACGCTCAGTGGCCTGGGTCAGTACACGACAGTAAGAATACTAAAGAATTTTTCAATTTATATCCCAATGAATAATATGCGTTATAATAATATGGTGTTATTAGGTGATTCTGGTTATGGAATCAGACGTTGGCTGATGACGCCATACAAAAATCCTTAAACTTGTGAAGAAATTGCGTTTAACACACTCTTCACGAAAAAAGAGTCATAATCAAAGGTGATTTGGCCAACTGAAGAGAAGGTTTCCAATTTTGCAATATATGGTTAGGGTAAAACTAGACAGAGTTGCATCTATTATTATTAGTTGTGCTATACTTCATAATATATCAAAGTATTTGAATGATCCACTTCCTGTCGATGAAGAAGAAGATGTCATGAATAACGAAGAAAAGAGGAATACAATTTAGAAAATGACGATGAAAATGTTAGAAGAAGGGGACTCCAACGGAGAGAAGAAATGAAAAATATATTTTAGCATTTAAACATTTAATAATAAATTGTTATAATTATAGATTAAAAATTATATTCAAACACTGTTGAAACAAAGTCAAGAGATTCACTCTCGTAATCAGAATTCATTTTCAAAACTTTTACGAACGTCTGTCTGCTTATGGTTGTACCTAATAACTAAACTAAACTGAAAAATCTGTTGACAAAAATAGAAAAGGGCCAGTTTTACAAGTTTTTTTCTAGATTTGTGTTTCCTGCTGTTAGTTTAAACTTATCTGTTTAAGTAAACACTTATAAGTATAAGCAAAATATTATTCACAAATTTTTCAGAACGTACTTAAACTTATAGCTGAATCTAATAAGATTGTACTTATGCTATACCTTAATTCTTAAAGTAAACACTTATTATTCACACTGCCCATTGTCTTGATAACTTATTTAATAAAAGAGATATGGCCATTAAAATTAAAACATTTTTGTATTGAAGCTTGTATGCGAGCATATGCGATAATTCTTTTAATTAGTGTATTATAAAAGACGATGATAATCTCTTAATATAAGATGTTCAAAACAAGGTTAATAATATATTTTTTAATGAAATCAGGACACAAATTTATTTAAACTTTTCGTTTTAAAATTATCTAAAAATATACACCACTAAGGATCAAAAGCTCATTCTAATAGACCCCGTATATAATTACTTGTAATATTTAGTTTTATTTTTACCTGGTCCATAAAAAACTTGCTTGTCTGCAGGAATTCTTAAAATATAATGCAAAAGAGGCAGGATCCACAATTTTTCCAGGAATACCGCACATAGAGGATTCGTCTACCTGCAGAGGTGAGCTAGGTTTTTCCTGACTGGCTGCTTGGGCTAGTAGTTCAACTAGCTTAGCCTGAATACGATCCCTTAAAAGTATGTAGGTATCAAAAGTGATTTACATGAAAGTAAACTGTTGGCTTAATTTAACTACAACTTGACAAAAATGGTTATTTTATTTTTTAAACCTTTTTTTACATAACATTAGAGTTTTTTCTTACCAAAACTTTAAAAGCGACAATCTAGAAATATTTTTTTTTTTATTTTTCCCAATCATATGTAAGTTATTCCTGTAGCTGGATAACCATGGGGTTTTTAAAAAAGTAAATACTGAAACATATACAGGTCGGATAAGGCCACAGTATAAAATTATTTTACTCTATACAGGATGTCTCAAAAAAGTGTGACGTATCAAAGTTATATTTTTAAATGGAACACCCTATATTTTATGACGGTTTTAGATTCTACATAAAAAATAATTTAAGTTTGTTAATAGTACCAAGTGTCTAATTTTATTCGTTTTTGTGATATTTGATTTTTTTCAAAATGCAGGGTGCAATTAAATTAATTTTATTTTAACAATATAAACTCCTTAAACTTTAAAATTTGTTACAAGATTAGGAAAAGTCTGCCTTATCATACGTAGGTCATATCGAGATCATAGATCATACAGGGTGATCAAAAAATAATTTCAATTTTTTAGAAAGTCAAATAGCAATATCTCTCTTATTTTAAATGGAACATCCTGTATTTTTACACCACATGATGACAAACCAAATGCTCTTTCAAATGGTGTATAGGTTGCCTATACCTATCTTTTATACTTTTAAGTAAATTCCGTTTTAACATATTTTTTATTCAAATGTCTATTTAAATGTAAGTAGGCTGTGTGATATAGCTATGCCTATTTACTAAAGCCGTTATTGCAAATGTAAATTTGTTGGAAAAAAGCACAAAATTAAAAGATTTTGTATTATCTGCCACTATTTTTAAAATTCACAGAAAAATAATTCATTAGTTGCTTATAATGCTACTTCCAATAACACTTATTTCAGCTTTGAATGTGGCAATGATAAAATCCTTGTGTTTTTAAACAATCCCCATTAACGCCTCTGGTCGCTAATCGGCGACATTACTGTGACTCCGCGAACTTTCGTTTCTCCCATTATCCCTTGGCACTGTGTCCACAGAAACGGCTGGTAAGAGCAACTATTAGTCGGGCGATGGTTTCTCCTGGAATATTTTCAGGATTAACTCTAGACTAAAGTAAACCATTTTTTCACATCCTACCAGTATTATATCATCTTGTTATTGTAGAAGAAGGGTTTTTATTTAAAATCATTGAAATTTCTTTTAAACTGACTAAAACACTAGTAATCAATAAATGGTCGTTGTTATTGTCTTATTAAAATATTAATGGCTGCTATTGGTTCACAGCCAACTTTTATTAAAATAAACACTTGGACTTCACTAAAACTTGTAAAACAGATTTTACTAAAAAGCACTAAAAGATAGGTATAGGCAACCTATACACCATTTGAAAGAGTATTTTATTTGTCATCATGTGACGTAAAAATAACGGTTATGGTGGTTCATTTAAAATAAGAGAACTATGGCTATTTGATTTTTCTGAAAAATTGAAATTAGTTCTTTTGATCACCCTGTACAATATTTGATCCCACACGTATGATATAGACTTTTTAATCTTGTTACATTTTAAAGTTTAAAGTGTTAAAGTGTTAAAGTAAAATCAATTTAATTTTACCTCTGCATTTTTCAAAATCAAATATCACAAAAACGAATAAAATTAGACACTTAGTACTATAAACAAGCTTGAGTTATTTTTAAATTAGAATCTAAAACCGTCATAAAATATAGGGTGTTCCATTTAAAAATATAACTTTGATACGTCACACTTTTTGAGACACCCTGTATAGACTAAAATAATTTTATACTGTGGCCTTATCCGACCTGTATATGTTTCACTATTTACTTTTTTTTTAAAACCCCATGGTTATCCAGCTACAACGTGTCGAATATGGTGGGCCACCCTGTATACTCTAAAAACAACAACTCGACAAACAGGGTCATTTGTTTGCAAGACCTACTTAGAAATAAGTTAAAAAAATAGAAAAAATGCAATTTCTCTTTTACCTAAAAATTAAAATATGACATGTGATACATCGTTGAATCTGTTATAAAAAATGGGATCAGTACACAGGAATCTGTACTTTTTTTCGGATGCTCATATAAAATAGTTGAAGTTGAATGGTTTCTTGAAAACGAAACGCTTCGGCGTAAACTCTAAGAATACCCGAATGGCGTAGTCGCTAAAAGCGCCAATGAAAAAGTGTTATTAGTTTTGCTATATCTCTTCAAACAAAGTCAGAAATAAAATAAAAAATCTGACAGAGTCAAAATCTTCGTTTTTGCCAAATATCCCAGCAGGCCATGAAAATTTTCAAGTTTTTAAACGGCATGTAAATAAGCTTTAAAAAACACAACTTTTTCCCTAATTTAACCTGAGCTGTATCTCCAATGAGTACTGAGATTCCCATGCTTAAGATCCTTAACTTGGACACACTTAAAAAGCGTGGGGTGCATTTTACTATTTTTTCATAACTTTTCCATCATAGATATTTGCAAATATAATAATTATAACATTTAATATATTTATCACCCCCGCTTTTTACTATGAAATGACAATATTTTTTAATGAAAATTATTTTCTAATTTTTAGTTCGGTTGCATATAAAAGCGTGTTTTTTAGTCTTTTTAAACTATTAATTATTTTTCATTTTTAGTTTCTGCCACTTCTTGACAAAATGGCCGAAAAATTTTAATGAACAAGAGTGGCAAATTTTAAAACTTTTCCAACAGATTGCAACTCACTAAAAATTTCTTCTTCATTAAGTAGCAAAGTTTGAAATTTTGCCAACAGATGGCAATCCAGGCAATGTTTGGACCGTTGCCAATATATTGCAACCCACAAAAAATTTCTTCATTTAATAGCAAAGTTTGAAACTGTTGCCACCAGGTGGCAACCTAGGTGTTGTTTTTTTATATTTTAACAATATAAAGGAAAATTTTTTCCTGTGCGATCCAAAAAAGAATGTTAATTTTTATTAATTGCACATTATGTATTATGTATACATTACACATAATGTAATTTTTATCATGGAATCCTTGAACTAATGGTGCAACTAACCCTATATTTTTATTGTTCATAAAAATTGAACACCCATGGTGCAACTAACCAAATTGTGTAAAAACTAAAAAATTTCTTCTTCATTCAATAGCAAAGTTTGAAATGTTGCCAACAGATGGCATCCTAGGTGTTGTTTTATGATATAATGGAATTTTTTTCACTGGCGATTCAAAAAAAGATAACGAGGATACTGCTGTTTTTAAATTATTGCATCGGTCATCGGTCCTTGACACGCGTGCAAGGGTTTCCGAGAAGATCGAATAGCTGGAAGTTATTGGTTAAAATTAGGCTCAAAGATTCCGTTACATAGGTATAGATAGATAGATAGTGTTATAAAACATTTCCAAAATGCAACAACTGACTAATTAAAAAAATACCTCGTGAATTTTATTAACATTATTCACGCAATTTAAAAAACCAATTAAAACTGTTTACTAATATGATGAAAGTCACACAATACTGTACAAATACTAATTATAAAAATTAGAGGATGTAATCAATATTTGCACGACAATTCAAGAATTTTTTGCCAGAACTTTATTGATTAGCTGGGTATTTGTTTACTTCTCGGACACCTCGGCTATTTTGATTAAAGGGGTTTTTGTAGCGCTGATTACGAATTTAAAAACATTTCTAGTCGGCAGCGTTTCGTTTTTGAGATATCCACCATCCAACTTATAAAGCAAATTTACCTTATTTTTACTATATTTCCCCTTCTTTTTAAAGCTATATTCGCACTTAATATTTGATTTTTACTTCTTAAAAACCCATTTTTTTCTATTTATATTGCTTCTTTTTGTATAAAATTGCGAAGTTTAACTTAGCAACCGGCGCTACTGCGATTTACATGACTGAAAGTAAAGCTTTCCAATTTTATGGAAAAAGGACAAAATAAATGGAAAAATGGGTGAAAATTAAATATTGAGTGCCAGTTTACGAGAATATGGTAAATTACGGATTTAGAAGAATATGGTAAATTACGGTTAGTTACATATTCAAGTTTAATGGTAAATATCTCAAGAACAAAAAGTC
The DNA here is from genome assembly GCA_014170235.1 of Listronotus bonariensis. Lineage (NCBI taxonomy): Eukaryota > Metazoa > Arthropoda > Insecta > Coleoptera > Curculionidae > Listronotus > Listronotus bonariensis. Next base: position 7,106 of record JACEGR010003694.1, read on the forward strand.
GCCAACTAAAATTCTTTCATGTTTGAACTAAGCGCCCTTTCTCTCACTCTCTCTCTCTCTTTAACTTCTCAGGAAAAACAGTAATACCTGACTTATGAAATTTACATAAATACTTACGTGATTTTTGTCAATACGGTTATTAATTAAATATTTAGTAGAAAATCTTGGATCGATTTGAGCTGCTCCGCAAAGCAATCGCTGCACCAACCTTTCAGTCACTGATTTTGCTAGCGAAATTGATTTCTCTAGAAATAAAACGAAAATGTTTAACTTTTTCCGCATGTTAAACAAAAACAGAAAAATAGTAATTAGCTTTAAATTAAGAGATATCAGTTGATCTTATCTTATAGTACAGTTAAATAGTTTCTTAACATAAAAAAATTACGGGCTTGGTTTGCCAAAGGAATCATGATTTTTAAAATAATAATTTGTCAAATTAAAGTAAGTTTCGAAAATTTTGCACATAACCACACAAGAAAAGAAATAACAAAGTTAAAAGTATTCTATTAAAAAAATAAAAATTTAAAGTTTATACAGTGTGTCTCTACATATGGGAAGCTTTTTATAATTAATTTTACGAAAAAAATCATTAGATATTCATTGTTTTCAGTAGTATACGAGGTATCTCAAAAATGTGAATTTTGTTTAAGAGGAAAGTACCCTATTATATCAAAATATCGAAAATTATTATTAAGGAAAAATGTTTACATTTAAAAAAACGGCCTGAATATGCAAGCTCGTTCATTTACAAGAAAAAAGTTTTTCTTTAATTTTTTATGCGATAACGAGCGTATCTGAGACTTTTCATTGTTTTGACAGTTCTTAAGCTTTCTTTAGATATTACATTTTAAAATAAGTATTTACGTATTACAAATTAAAATTGTTATCGTAGTTTTTGCGGTTTTATCATAAAAAATTAAAATAAAGCTTTTCTCTTAAAAATGAATGAGTTTACATATTTAAGAGTTATTTTTACTTTTAAACATTTTTTGTTAATAATCATTTTCGATATTCTCACTTCTTGAACAAAATTTATAATATTTTGGATACCTCGTATACTACTAAAAAAAATGAATATCTAATGATTGCTTTTTAGGTTTTAGACCATGCAAAACTTTTTCTACAGAATAACTTTTTTCGTTAAATTAATAATAAAAAAGTTTTCCATATGTAGAGAACTTAGGCGGACACGCTGTATCTTTACAAGCATGTTACGTGACATTAGGCTAGCCACGCACTAGCAACTTTTTACTGACGAATATAAAAATTGCTAAACCAAAAAGTAACTAATAAATTTGTTTTTCGGGCCCTTGTCTACTAGGGTGTAGCTTTGTTAACATGGATTTCACCGAGACAGCAGTAATTATTGTTTTTATTATGAAAAAAAAAAAGAAAATTGAAAAAGGTATTGGGTTTGAATCGCCTTTAAAATAAATTAAGATGTATGTATGTTTTAATGTCCGGTGATGGCTTAGCGTGTAAAGGCGTTAAGTTTGTTGAGCGCACACGGACGTGAGGTGGGTTCGAATCCTGCTGAGGCCAAATACTTATTTATAAGTTGGTCGGAAATTTAGTGGTTAGCTCAACACCAGACGGACAAAGTGCAAAATGTATCGACGCTGAAGGCCACTAAAGGACCAGGGCGCCGGAACACACTTTGCCGTGTCCTGCGCAACCGTAGACATGCGGACCCCACTCAGTTGGTAGGTTCAGTAGTGCCCCCTGGGTGGGGACGAGGTCTTAAGTTGTCGCTCATAGGACCGTGGTTCGGAACCCACGTTAAGCTGTAGGTCCCGTCTGGCTGACATCACCCAGACGTAAAATGACAGGGCGCACAATAAGCCGAGCGGCTTCAGTGCATGGGTTATCCCGGCCCTATTCTAATCTAATCTAATCTAATCTAATGTATGTTTTAGTTGCCGTTGTTAAAAAGTTGCTAATGCGCGGTATCACATAAAAACAAATATGTTTCATTATCGCAATTTTTCAGTTGCAAGTGCGCGGCAGGCCTTATAGATGTCAGAAGGCACTAATTTATTTGGTACCCATTAGAAACGCATGTTTTTACAAAACAACAACTTTTTGTTTTTTTGTTGGTGGAAACACAATTGCCATATGAAAGAAAATTAATTCAGAAAAATGTTGTAGCTGTTGTATCTGTAGTATTCGTCTTTTCGAGTGTACGTAGCTGAATAAATATTTTTAGATAAGTAAAAAAATATCCTCCCATTTAGTCTATGTCCTGTCATAAAACCTGTCGCGTGGTGTGAGAAACCAGAAACCATATTTTTTGCTGAAATAAGTCATTGTTTACAAAAGTGTTTTTTTGCACTATGATTTTTTGTTTACTTTGCGGTATTGCTTTCAGTATGAATTATAGGTGGGCTCTGCTATACCAGAATGACATTCTCAAGTATTTAATGCCTAGGTAAAATTGTAACCTGCCAAAGCTGGATCATATACAGGGCGGTGCACCACAAATGCCTTGGTTTATGTTACAAAAGCGGTGTTATATTTAAAAAAATATTTTTAATAGGTATATTTGGGTTCTTTAAGAGCAAAATTTTATTAAATATTAAATTTATGCTTTTTAATAGAACACTCTGCATACTAATTTATTTTTTTATTATTTTAGGAATAAAAATAGGGTAAGTTTTCAGCCATTTCTCTACGACAAATGTAATTATTTTAAGATGTTTAGGGTTTTTAAAGAATTTATGAATAAATCCTTATAAAAAAACCACCTTACTTACTCTTGCATTTGTTTATTATGGTATATTCCTAAAATAGACGCATGGCAAAGCGTCGAGATTCTTTTTTTTAGTAAAGGTTGAATAAAAAAGTTTATTTAGTATTAGCTTTTTTAAGTGAAATTTACTCGCTTCAATGTAACGCCCTGAATATTGGACATTTTTGGATTTAAGGGATAAAAATAAGAACATATTTTTAGCGATTCCTTTACCGAAGATGTAAGGTTTAAAGATATTGTTTTTATTCATATTTAAAACAGAAATTAATATAATTGTTATTTGAAATGGAACATCCTGTATATTTTGAATTTTCTTAAAACTTATATTTTTGCTTTAAAAAATATAACAAGGCTATTTAAAAAATAACGTTTTTATTGACATCCAAAAAAATCGTTATGTTTCTTTTTGTTTTTATTCCTTAGATAAAAAAAACTAGTAAACAGAATGTTTCATAAAAAAATGTGTTTAATATGGATTTTTATTTTAGCACTTTGCATATGCATAATTTCCTATAATTTTAAATTTTGGTCACATAGTATCCGCATACTATGTCTAATAAAAATATTACGTTTTTGAACAGAGACTAAGGCGTTTATAATGCGCTACCCTGTATAGGTACTGGTGTAGATAAGTATGTTTAAAAACAGGAAATAAATAATTTCCCGCTTGTGGGCGTGGTAAAAATTCGTAGTCTTAAAGCAGAACTAAACTGATTGAAAGGTTTGGTTTTATGTTTTTTTATTAACCAGTTTAATATTTTGAAAAACACTCAACAAATAATTTTAGTATTCTACATTATCTGCCTGATATGACCGTATGTAATTAAAAGATATTAGGATGTTTTTGGATTCCTTCTTAAAAATTTCTTCTAAAAAATAGTATTTTTTGCAATTAGGCTACTTCTACTCTAAGACAACGATATGCTTTATTTCTTTAATAAGATAAGTGAGTGAAATTAAACAAACGAAGAGGGTCATGGTAAATGATATAGATAGAGAATATGTTGTCTTTTTAAACTCACTATAAAGGATAAACCACAGTTTCTGTACTTAGAATATGTTTTTCCAAAATTTATAAATTTTAGGATTTTTACTCTTAACAAGCGGTACCTAGTAGCCGTAAGTTCCCTTAAACGCAAATGCTTCTTAAACTAATAGAAATTAGTATAATTTTTAGGCATTATTTATTAAATTAAAAATATACACATTTAGCAGCGTTTTAGGTGTCAAAAAACATTTTTATTAGAACTAGCCAAAAAAAAAAAACGCAACAATGTTAATTATATCACTTAAACATGTTATATATCAATAACGGTTTTTTATTCAAATATCTCAGATTTAAAATAGTAATTTATGTAACAAGTGCATAAAGAGAAACTTTTTATACAAATTTTCCAAATTACCACTTAATACATTTTTTATTTATTTAAACTAAATAATTTTAATTTTTACAGCACAGCCATTATATTGCAACAAAATTCATAGCCTCCTTATTTTTAAACGACAACTATCCTCTTCATAACTATGCCGTGATTTCATTTTAGAAAATGGTATGTACTTGCTTTTGTAGAAATAATACTAAAACAGTATAAATTCGTTTCAATTTCTTAGTCATCCAAATTCATTATTACTATTAATTTTAAAAAATTTCTATTAAATTTATTTGCAAACCGTCAAATTTTAAAACTAGTGACGAATGAATTAAAAGAAATTATGACGAAATTAAAGGTAACTTGACCGTTTGATTTAGTTGATGTCGCGTTTACTGTTACATTTCATAAATTGATATAAATTTAAGTTTATTATAGTAGGCATTGAAACAAAACACTAATAAAAATGTGAAAAAAGCTTCAAAGTGTTAAAAAAGTTACTTTTTTAACACTCTATGTAGTGTACTAGAATGGAGTACTTTATCTTCATTTAAACGATAAAAGATATTGCATTTTTATTAACGGTCGTGGAAAAATTAATTTAGGATAGGATTTAATATGACCCAAGAATATAAACATAAATAAGGTCAAGGAAAAATACATTAGATTTTCACGAATAGAACGACTCAAGGACCTATTAGTTTTGGTTTGTTGTGGCTAGTTTGTCGCAGTATATTATGTTGTATTATATAAATGTAAGTCAAACTAAATAAGAGTTCCTAACTACTTACCCACTGAGAGGTTTTCCGTATCTCCATCTTGCTCCAACCGTTTATTAAAAATAAAATTTAAATTTTGCAGTTGGTCAACACAAAATTTTAACTTTGCATTGGGTAAAACCAATTCTTCCATTTTTTAAATTTAACACTTTTATGGGATCTTTCTTTGCGTAAAAACATCACGAAACTAAAAAACAAATAAATTGTATTGTCCTTCTATGGCACAGCTGGTTTAATCGGGAGCTAAACAATTTTTAACAATTTAATTATTGATTCCGTCGTTATTGTTTTTAATTTATTTTAGTGGTTAGTTGTAGTCTTTTTAGATTCTAAAAATTCGTTCCTAACCAATTAGCGGTCATATCAATGGTATTAAATAATCATCAAATTAAATATAATTTCATTCAGACGCATATGCTTTCATCTTCGTCGTTTTGTGTAGTGTAAAATTTTCTAAATGATTTTTTGCTGTTTTTGCAGTTTCGTTTGCTATCTGATTTTTATTAAAATTGAGATTAAAAGCATTTAAAATCTTAACAAATGTAAAGTCATTTTAATTGGTCCTAATTTTTTTGGTTATTTGCGATTTCAAAGATGAAAGAATTTAACAGGTTGTTCCTTAATTGTGGTAAAAAAATTAAAGTCTTATTCATAAGAAAATAAATTATATTTAGGGTGTTAAAGTATTTTTTTTACTTTAACATCCTAAATATAATTTATATATACCAGGTGACAACTAAATTACTATCCAGCAATTTATTTTCTTCAGTGCAACCGTACAGTCTTCAGATTTAGAGACATTATAGTGTATTATCGGATGCCAATTTTAGATATAATGGCATCCGTGTATTACTTCCGGTTTAACCTATAATATACCCATAACCTAACTTTTTAGTTTTAGAGAAAACTGAGTTTAAAAGGTCTAAACGACCTCACAATAGAGAGCTTCATGGATGTGGCCGTTTTCTCTAAAACTAGAAGGATAGGCTATGGGTATATTATAGGTTTTATATCAGGAATAGCCAAAAAGGTATAAATTTTAGAAAATATACAAGGTGTTCCATTAAAATTATCAGGGTTATCATACTTAGAAGTATAAATTTTACAGCACTTCCGTTTAAACAGGAAGTAGTATTATAATAGTCTCTAAAGATAGAGTCTTTTAAAAGAACTATTTTAAGCATTTTAAATTTTTGCGATGTTCATTTGTTTTCCCATAAAACTGCATAATGTGCTGTCGTTTGGACATTTTCAAACGCCATTTTCTCCAAAACCAAAAGAGTTAGGTTATGAATATATCCAAGGTTTTATATCAGGAATGACCTGTGGAATTCAAATTCTATAAAATATACAGGGTGTTCCATTTAAAATATCAAAGTTTATATCACTTCCGGTTAAACCGGAATTAACAGACGAATGCTATTATATCCAAAGTTGGCTTCCGATGATACAATATAACGTCCCTTAATTTGAAAACTATATGGTTGCATTGAAGAAAATTAATTGCTGGATAGCAATTTCGTTGTCACCCGGTACAATAAAATGTTTTCATTTTAATTATATCCTATCTTTTTAATAATATCTTAAACATCCCTTAATTTATTTTAATAAAATGTGGCAGTGTTTTTGTAGCAAGATGAGCTAATTTAACCCTAAGCTGATTTTATTTATTAAGTGCAGTGGCGTCTTGAGCGGCATATGAACAAATATTTCTGAAAAAAAATGTACGTTACTGGCTTTTGTGCCTTTCATACATTTTATTTAAAATTGAAAAATAAAAACAAGGCTTTTTGTTTGACTATTTTTTTAAAGAACATTTAAAAAACATAGGAAAAATTTTAAAAACTCTTTACACTTTAAAAATAGGCCCCTCATTTGTTGGTGTTAAAAAAATGTAAATAAATGTATAAAAATGAAAATTTACCAGATTTTTTTAGGTTTATTTTATGGCTAGTTCTGCTCATGCAATTTATTCGATTTTATTTTATTTTTAGGTAACTGAGCAAGTTAGGAAAAAATTATAGAAAATAAAAAATATGTACCATTTTTGGCTTAACTTTAAGAGAATAAAAAGTACTAAAGGCTGTGGCGTACATTTTTTTGATAGACATTCGATCAGGTACCATTCGAGGCTCCACTTGACCATAGAGTGTGTCTCAGGATAGGTATTACAAGAGGACAAATGAACCAAACATTTTTGAATTTGCAATCGGCATTTTGTGAAAACTGTTCGCATGTTCAAAAACTAAAAAATAAAAAAATTACTTCGATTGAGATAGTATAGAAAGTGTTAAAACTAAAAGTATAAAAATGTCCAATAGTAAAAAAACTTTTGTTCTTTTAACTATAACAACATATGAGTAAATAATGTAGAACATTAAGTGTTAGGTTTAAATTTAAAGTTAAAGCATTAAAGTAAAAAAATGAGCAATATTTAAAAGAAAATAAAAATTTATTTTAAAACTTAATGTTTAATAATATTTTTCCTGCTTTACACCTGCTACTCAGCAGCCAGCTCTGAAGTTCCGTGTTGGGGTATAATAGGGCAAGTATGTGACAAATTCCCAGTCTGCTTCAAACACCTACCCAAAAATTGGTGCCAGCTCTCCTGCTATAACATGTAAAAAATTACAAAAACATTTTTTTATGCTTTTATTTCAAATTTTAACAAAAAATTTAATTCTCTACATTATTTATTTATAAAATTTCGTTCTATTTTTAACAATAAAATTACTTTCCTTTAGGTCATTTTCGCTATTTTAAGTTATAACTCGCTTTGTATAAGTATTACCAATCGAAGTAAAATTTTGTATTTCATTGTTTTTGGCTATGCAACCAGTTTTACCGATTACCGATTTTTGTAAGTATTTAACACCCTGTAATCTTGAAAACAATATATATTCGGATTTACGTACACAGGGTATTACAGAATATTGTTAGGAAAATGTAAACAGTAAATATATAGTTTATACATAAACATGAGTCAGCAAATTTTTCGTTCTCAAGATACAGAATGTTAAATTTTTCAAAAAACTAAAAAATTTAAAAACACTAATTTTGGTAAAAATTGGAAGACAGGATATAATTTTTAAGTATTTATTGTTCTTCTTACATAAGTGCTTATAAAAATTATATTATTCTAATTTTTAAAAGAAAAAGTTTCCCCAATGCTTCTTTTATGGTTATGGTCTAAAAATATACAATTCGGTGGATTTAAGTTTTTTCTTTTAAACTAAACACGATACGAAAAAAAAAATAAAGAGTTCATAAAGCCGCATTTTTATTTGCTAAATCTAAGAAAAACACAAAAATTCTACACACATTTACGCAGTCAGTAGCGTGCCGTTTTTGTTAGCAGTATTTTTCAGTTGCCGCTCAGGACGATACTCGACTTATTAAATATAATTGTTAGGAATAAGTAAATTATCTCCTTAATGCCATAAATACCGTTGTCAAATTTAAATAAAATTGGGTAAAGAATATTTAAGATATTAAAAAAGAAAACATTTTTGAAGTTTAAACCTGTATCTGAGAACGAGAATTTGCGGACCAGTTTGGTTAACTTTTGCATATTTCGCTATAGAATATAGCCTTAAGTTATATATAGCTATAACTGTATAGTTTTTTTATAAAATAAGCTCGAGCATAAACCATGTACTTATTGCCAATAAAAAACCCTAAATGACTCAATAATAACATTCTGGATAGAAGCGCTGTTTTGACAGCTGAGACGGGATGAGTCAAATGAAATTATTCTCACGTCTCGTCTCGATGGATACTGAGAGACTAATATTCTCATCTCGGCGAGAATACCCCTTTCTCACTAAGACAAAATTTTTATTTGCAAAAAGAAATTAAGAGTAAAGTTTCTAAAATTTAGATCAAAAAAAAACAAAAAACAACATAAACTATACATGTTACAAGAGGAAAAATTAGCCAAACTTTTTGAATTTTTAAATATCCTTTGAGGAAAACTGGTCACATAGTCCAAAACTGATAAACACAAAATTTTACTGCGATTGGTAATATAGTTATAGTAATAGAGTTATAACTAAAAATATAAAAAATGACTAAGAATAAAGTACCTTTATTTTTAAAAATGTAACAAAATTGTATAGGTACAGGGTCATCCAACAAGGACTGAACAGGGGCTTAATTTTAACTTTCCCTGTATTTTTCAAAAATCCAAGATAGCAGTTTGGCGTAACTTTTTATGCTCTTTTGAAAATAGTACTTCGAAAAAAATGGACTCCGAAACAAAAGAGTTACGGCATGCAACTTTGTTTTTTTAAATGGAATGCCCCACTTTTTATTTCATATTTGAAAAGAGGCTATCTTTTTACGTAAAAGCTGCTATATATTTTATTTATTTATCTTATTTAAATATGTTTATTTTTCAGAAGAAATTATCGTATTTCCAAATTTTTTCCCGCCGATATAAGGTAAAAATTACCTACCTACTAGGTAAAACCTACACCTGCTGAATATCTGTTAGTGTCATACCAGTTATGTTTCAGAAAGAAAAGTCAAGTAATTAAATTAAAGTATTTATTAAAGGGGAAATATTTATTAAAACGTTTAAAAATGATTATTTACACTAAATTATACAAAAATACAACAAAACAGAAGTCTCAAGAATCTCGATTTATATATAATTTTAAACCGACAACAAATTGGCTATTTAACAAAAAAGAAGTTTAATAAAATAAATGTCAATAATTGGGCTTCATACTGGTCACTAATAACTTAAATGTTGAATGTGTCCCCCATTATTTTCAAAACAACATTGATACGCTCTCTGAAGTCGTTCTAAACTGGCCGCTAAAATATGGTTTTCATCATTTAATCTACGAACTTCGTTTACAATTTTGTCTCTTATTTCTTCAATATTTTCGTTTCTTTGGTGGTAGGCTACATTTTTAAGGTGACCCCAAAGAAATGAGTCCAAAAGTGAAAGCTCTGGACTATTTGGTGGCCAAGCAACTGTTCCATTTCGTCCAATCCATTCAGTATACCGCTCATTTAAAAAATTAACAACAGCCTGGGTAGTGTGGGGAGGTGCTCCGTCCTGTTGCCAAATGATTGAACGGTAGGTTTCCAGAGGCAGTTCTTCTAAAAGATTTTCGATTTCGTTTTCCAAAAAATTATGGTACCTTTGACCAGTTAACGTTCCGTGATAAAATATTGGACCCAAAATTTTGGTATTTAACATTCCGCACCAAACATTAATGGAAGTTCTACCTTGCTTTTTTATTTCCAAAAATTTTCTAGGATTTTGAGTTGCCCAGTGATGTTTATTATGGCGGTTAAACATGCCAGAAGTTGTAAAACAAGCTTCATCCGTCCATAAATTTTTTTAAAAAGGTCTGGGTCATGATCTTGCTCTCTAATTAGAATTTCTGCAACAAATCTAAATCGAGATTCTTTTTGCTGCGGTGATATTTTTTGAACGGGAAGGATGCGAAATGGGAACATCTTATTTTTTATTAATGTTCTATGGACTGTTCCGTAGCTAACATTTCTTCTTGTAAAACCATACTGAACATCTCGAACTGCGTCGGAAATCGAATTATTAGGGCTATTAGTAAAATAATTTATAATAGAATTTTCCCGTAATCTTCGTCTTGGCATAGTTTTTTTCTTGTCCTGTAACGATTTTGTCTCTTCAAATAATTTTTTATTCTTAAAATTGTGTTTATTGATATGTTTCTTTGGACGGCAGCAAAATATCTACGTTTAGTCTCTCTGGCGTTCTCTTGGCATTTGTAAAATAGGGTAATAATTTGTAGACGGTCCTCTAATGAGTATTTCATTTTGAGTAATTTTATTTACAAACAAATAATAAATATAGCTAGACAGTGACAAATACCCACACAGGTTATACAGGTGTAGGGTACCTACACAGGTGATAATTTAGTATTATTTTGGCGCGAAACCAAATTTGATCATTTCTTTTAGAAAAATAGCATATTTAAATAAGATAAATAAATAAAATATATAGCAGCTTTTACGTAAAAAGATAGCCTCTTTTCAAATATGAAATAAAAAGTGGGGCATTCCATTTAAAAAACAAAGTTGCATGCCGTAACTCTTTTGTTTCGGAGTCCATTTTTTTTCGAAGTACTATTTTCAAAAAGAGCATAAAAAGTTACGCCAAAGTGCTATCTTGGATTTTTTGAAAAATACAGGGAAAGTCAAAATTAAGCCCCTGTTCAGTCCTTGTTGGATGACCCTGTACATGTAGTAGGGAATTAAATTTTATGTCAAAATTTAAAGTTAAAGAATTTAAGTTTAAAAATATATATTTTTGTCAATTTTTTACATTATGCATTAACAGTTTTTAAAATACATCACTTAAGGCAGCGAATTAAAAAATATATATTTAAAATTATTAAATTTTCTTTTTATTTTGCTTCCTCTTGTCATTTTTTTACTTGTAATGCGTAATGTAAAAAATCGACAATTACATTTTTTTACTCTTATGCTTCAACTTTAAATTTTGACATGAAATTTAATTCTCTACAACATTTACTTATACAATTTTGCTCTATTCTTAAAAATATAAGTAGTTAGCTCCTGGCCATTTTTTATATTTTTAGTTATAACTCACCCTATATAATACCAATTGGAGTAAAATTTGGTATTTATCTGTTTTTGACCATGCGACCAGTTTTCCCAAAATTTCTTTTAAAAAACAACAATTTTGGTCCATTTGTCCTCTTGTAACACCAATCATGGAACACACTGTATACTATAGGTGTCCCTTGGTGGTAGCTCACATTTTGCTTTTAACATAATTGAAAATAAATTTGAATGATTGTTGAATCATACTGTGAGTCCAGGAACAGACCAAAGTATATCTATAAACTTTTTGTATTGCATTTAAATTTTGACTTATCTTGATAATGTTTGCCTATATAAAAACAAAAAAAATATTTTATTGACATTTTTCTCATCTACACCTACTTTTTCTAGCAATCATAGGTAATTAGACGTTTTAAACTACATTTTTATGCTAACTAGTAAAGTAGTTTAAAAAATAAACCCTTCATAATTTTATTGTTATACAAAATATTGTCGTCATTTTGAATCACCCTACATAGCATTGGCGATTTTTAGTAGTGCTTTAATAATTTTGGAACAATTTAAAAAGTTTATATAGGAAATAAACATTTATTCGAAATACATTTCAAAAACTTTTACAGGTATATGTCGTCCGTGGGCACACTGTATATTTATTAAAATATTGACAAGTGGCAATACTTTATTTTTATCGTCATTTCACCGAAGGTGACATGAATTTTAAATTCTTAAATGGGTTTTTAAGTATTTTTTAATTTTGTCTCACTGTTGTTGTTGTTGTGGTATTGTTTACCCTGGTTTATAACCTCGTGTTTAATCAAAAACGTTTTCTAAAATAATTTTAAGAAATAAATTATCAAATGATGTTATATATATTTTTTTAATTATTTGTTGTTTTTATGGGAAGTGCTATTTTGATAGTAGTGGTTTTTTCATTTAAATAAATCGTCACGTGACGTGATCCAAAAATATTTATACAAACCATTTTTTAATGTGTAGCAACCACAAATTAAAAAAAATGCAATAATTTTAATAAGTAGATTATTAAATGATGCTATTTATTTTACTATTATCTGTTGTTTTTATCGAAAGTGCTATTTAGATGGTTATGCTTTTTTATTTAAGGACAAGAATTACGTGACAATCACAAAAATATTTATACAAACCCTTTATAACGTTTAACTACCACAAATTAAATAACACCCTATTGCACGAATTTAGTAAAAAGTAAAAGAAAGTTCGATCTCTTTTGTATTCGGTCGAAACACGTAGCTCACGTTATACAATATCGGATGCGATCTATTCAAAATCGTGTTTCCGCGTAATAGAGTAGAAACAAAAGTGTCGTTTTATTTTTAGGAATTTTAGCACATTCCCAATAAAGGTAAACACTAAATAAATAAAGGTGAATGCATTTTGCGGTGAGGCTAGCCTTTATTTTATATAATCCTATTGTTTATTTGTTAGTTTAAAGTGAGTTTAACCCTTAACCACAGAGATCATTTTGACGGCTTACCGATTGGTCAAGATCATGGCATTCCCATCATTTGCGCTTATATGCGTTTCATGGTATTATCCAAGTCGTGAAATGTGTATGTCTTACCACATTTACAACCAATTCCAAAAAGAAAACAAAAAATTCCACATTCGATGCAATGCATAAATTGTCGGCTGTCAAACCAAGATCTGCTACTGGTGTTACGTATAACCTTCACTTTCACCACTGGCAGTTCCTATGGCACGCCCATCTATTTCCCGCCATTTGAGAAATACCTCGTGTTCACCACCAAACAGGATACCATCAGTTTATAGGAATTTTCGCTCACAGCGCTTAGAGCCAGAAGAAAGATGCCGTCAATTTAGCGTGAATCTTTCCTTGATCCCCGAAGGTAAAATACGCTCGTACGACACCTCTAGCCGCCACTCCGGGAAGAACTTTGTAGTCCTGTACGCACGTCCGCACTGTCCGGAGGTCAAACAAAGAGTCCACTGGTTAAACTTCACCTATCAAATTTGGATTTGACAAGTGAAGTTTAACCAATTGTTTAAACGTCAATTTAAAATTTCTGAATTAGTTGTAAATGTAGCCTTAAACCAAGCAAAATATTCAAATTTTAAATTCGACATCGGTCAAATTTCCCGGTGGTCTAGATTTACGAACTAATTCTAAAATATACAATTTTTGTTATTTCTAACAATTTAACATATAATTTAAAAATTGAGTTGTAATCTAAGGCCTTTAAAAAGAAAAAATTTTTTAGAATTATCATCATTAGGATACTTTGCTAAAATGGGCGAAAGAAGTGGATTCTGATGGTAGCAATATCAAATAAGATGTCGACTATATATAATCGGATCAAGACACCGGCTCAGAGATCGAGGTTAACGAATAAGACAAAGAAAATAGAGGTGAAACTAAAATTTCAAAACTATTTTGCAATAGTAACTTCTTAAATTGCAAAAGTCGCTACAAATGGTTAAAGAGGTTCTTTATTCCCTAAGAAGACACTCACGTTACAACATTTCAGCACAGAACACTGGCGACGCCAGGGGAAGGGGGCCAGAGGTGGCCCGGGCCACCCCTGAAAAAAGCTGACCACCCCTGATAAATTGGTGGCCCCCTCTAAGGAGGAACATAAATCGGTAGTAGAAATTAGAAGCCGGGATACAAAACAACTTAGAGTTGAATTTTTAGAATTGTAGAAATGAAGACCTTTTTTGTATTATTTTGTATTTATTGTAAATAAAAAATAAGTAAAAACTAATCCGTATAAAATATTAAATAAAGAAAATTATTGTTGCCCATATATCGTAAATAAGACAACTGGTCAAAATAACCGGTGGTCTTTGGTTACGTTCCAGAAAAAGCACTTACGTGATATATTTAAATTTCTTGTCTTAAAATCAACTTACTTTTAATACATTAAGTGTTTCTAAGCACTTCTATCGGTCGTATGGTGGCCGGCAGCTACCAAGACCGTTAACAAGAGCAAAAAGGAGAAGGTACTTAGACTAGCCTGATTGGGGATTACGGGAGCATTTCGAGCCAACCCCACTATGGCCACGAGCCACCTATTGCATCTAGAACCCCTTGACATCAAAGCAAAGAAAGGAGCTTTTAAAACGGCTTTTAGGCTTAGGCGGAGGTACTCAGAGAGATGGGAGGAAATTGTATCTCACGACCTGAGGGCATCCGATGTCATACCAAGAATCTACACTTCAACAGAAAGTATAAAACAAAGATCCCGAACAGAGATGAATGGAAGGATCCTCACTCCTAAAGGACTTGTCTGGCACACAGATGGGACAAAGAATAGGACAGGGAATAGGACAAGAAATAGGAATAGGAGTAGGACTGGACCTGGTTGGAGTGAAAATCCAAGAATGATTCCTCTCCCGCATGAACATCTTGGCAGAAATCTACTAAACCTGATAAAGGGCATTGGACTTCTGTAACAAGAAAGGGGCGCACAATAAGCCAATAGGCTGCAGTGCAAACATGGTCGCATGACCAACCCCGCCTTAAATCAACCAACCAACCAACCAAGGATAAAGCTAGACTTTACCCTTGAAGATCAGTAGTTCAAAAGTAGTTCAAAGAGAAGTCTATGCGATCTGGGCTTGTGCCTGATAGATTTTGGACAAGCAATACAGAGGCAAACACCTGTACATATGCAGTGACTCAAGAACCACCCTAACACTATTAAGTCGGATAACAATTGATCCAAGCTAGTTAAAGACTGCATGGAGACTCTCAATGCATTAACAGTGTCCAATACGGTCATTTTGGTATGGGTATCAGGACACACTGGTATCAAAAGAAACAAGGCAGCGGATAAACTGGCGGGTTATTGCTACCCGCTACCGCCATGGCGATAGCGGGTAGCAATACTTCAAAACTGTCAATGATGGAATTTATTTTACAATTATATGTTTTTTTTTATCTAAAGTGGTATTTTAATAATAGTGTTTTTTTTTATTTAAATACAAAAATTATATAACGATTACAAAAAAAAATTATACAAACTCTTTTATAATGTTTAACTACCACAAATTAAAAAACGCAAAAATTTTGACAAGTGGATTATTAAATTATGGTAATAATTTTACAATTATTTGTTATTTTTATCAAAAGTGCTATTTAGATGGTAGTGTTATTTTCATTCAAATAGGGACTACGTAACGATCACAAAAAATATTTATAAAAGTGCCCTGCCCCCAGGAATGCTCGGTGAAATTCTCAAAAGATGGGCCAAGGATTGGACCAAAAGAAAGTTTGAGAAACTATGGTCATTAAAAACAAAGATAATGCATACCAGAGTATTGCTTTGGTATTCAAGGTCCTTTGTCAGGATCTTGCATCCAGACTACTGGGCATAAGTAGGACTCAGCTGAGAACTAGTACAGGCCTGATATCTGGACAATCGTATACCAAAAAGCACCTAGCCAGAGTAGGTCTTGTAGCAGATAATATCTGTAGGTGGTGTGAAAATGAGGATAAAACCCCTTCTTACCTGATTATGAAATGTAGGGGTCTAGAAGATTTACGAGAGGACATATTTGGAACCTACAAAATCGAATTCGAATTACTAAACTTGTCGGGATTGCACCAGGGACGAATGCTACTTTTTGCGCATAGCATCGACATGGACAAAGTACCAGACTTTAAAAGATATTTCCCTGTCGATGGGATCTGCGTAAAATGGCCAGCGCTGGCTGAGTGCGCAGCATATATCTTAAATAAAAAAACTTCTAAGAAAAACCATTTATTGACTATGATAAATATGGAAAAAATTTATACACTTTAAATAATTATCTCCATTTAAAGCTGTTTAAATACCTAATATTATTTTTTTACAGTAACGTAATTTTCCTGTTTTAGTATTTTATATCTTCTAGTTTAATTCCAAATTAAGTTTTAATATGCCAAATTAAATTACCTTGCACTGCTAATCGTTTGCTTAGCAATTAAAAATTAAATATGATGTTAATGAGATCATTTAAGTTCTTATTGAAAATTTAAACACATTTATTAAACAAATTAAAACGAAAAAATAAACTGACTTAAAAAAACAAAAAGAAACTCACTAAAAAGCTAAAAGTATTAAATAATAGAAATGTTTAAAATGAAGTTGGTTAATAACATAGGTTATCAAAGAATTAGAAACTTGTGTGTATTTAGTTGTTATTTAGTACGTACATTTTCTATTTCTTTTTTTAAGACAGGGTCAAATTTCAAATTTTAAGAAAGGATCCAATTACAGACCCAAATCTCCTTTTTAGTTATTTGCAAGGTTATAGAATCATTATTACCAAATATTTTAAGATTTCATCCAAAAAGGTATATAGTAAATTATTGTTATTTATAAAAGTTTAAAAAAAAACACTTTTTTCAGTCGTTCGCCAACAATTTCTGGCTCTTTACTTTCATCTGCAGTTTTTTTTCGGTCCTTTATCTAGATAACCCACATTTAATAGTTACACTAAGTACTATAAACTATATCTAACTAAAATAAATCTCAAAACAATGCTTTAAGCATTGGTACCGAGAAGTTTAAAAAACAAAAAATATTTTGGTTTCAAAATTTAGTTACCGTCCACACATTGCTATCTGTGCAGTTATGTCGGAACACCGTACAGGTCTTCCTGTACATGCTTTAGTCTACCTACACAAGAATACCTGCACAGCTACATTTGTCCAGATCGACTAGGTTTGTTACTTAACACCAGCGTAAAATTCCGGGGAGGGGGGACGGGGTGGGGGCATGGGATAGTCCTTTCGCCAAATGATATTAGGTGGTCAATGCATAAGTAAGAATGTAATCTCAAGGTATAACTTACTGGTATGTTTGCTTTTTAAAGGTGAGAACCTTTTCCTTTTTTTTTTGCTCTTTAACATTGTTACGGGTAAATTTTTTTCTTAACTTCGAGATTCCTCCCGGGGATATTAAACTTTGACCCCCTCCCTGGAAAAAAATTTTTGAATTCAACACTGCTTAAGACACATGGTTCTTAAAGCCTTAAATTCCCCTTTTAAGATTAAATATTTTTCCCCCTTTAATCTGCTTATAGGTACTTTTTATTTCTATTCTTTACCGACAAACTTTAAGGGGTAACTTTACAATGAAAAATAAATACAAAGCTTCATCATCATATGTCCCAAATATCTTAGTCGTTGAACTACAGAATGTTTAAAATTTAAAAAAATCGCTTTTTTAAGTACTGTATACCAATTGAGATATTTTTAAAATATTAATATAACGTCTTCTATGCATTAGAAGGCAATTTTTGACATACAAAATAATAATAAATTTGCATCAGTGTCGTTCATGAGGGGTTTGCGACCCTAATTTCTTTCTAATCGCGTAGTTTAAATCGTGTGCGAGCAACAAAAAGGAAAATAATTTCAAAGTGAGACAGCACTGAAGACCCCGTGGCTTTTTCTTAGCTGAATCGAAGTCTACGCCACTTTATTTTCCCAAAATAAAAATATTTTTTCTTTGCATTTTCATTTAATTTTACACAAATTTAATTTCTTAACTTTTAAATATTAAATCAGCGGCTTTTGCATAAATAACTACAAACAATTTTTCGGCATGGTCATATTGCTATCTAATTTTTTAGGGTAAACATATTAAAAGTACGCCTTATCACTAGTTTGCTTTTACAGTCATTACATAAAATAAAAGTTGCAACACGAATGTATTGAGCAATTTTAAAATTAATTTAGGTCTAAGAAAAGAGATGATATTAATTACAGTATAGTAGAGGTAGATGACCATGCCAAGAAATGTTATACAAGTCACGCGAAAACCGTACATCGAATAAAAAAAGTCAAGAGATCAAATTTCTTTTAAAATAAACGAGAATTGGACAGCACTTGGACAACAATGGTAAAAATTATTTTTTTCTTGTATGTTAAAAAATGTCATTCGATGCATACCAATATTTTTTTTAAGAGTGTGCGACGATAGTTTAACCCATTTTGATCGCGAATAACTTCAGAACAAATAATATTGTTATAAAAAATAGAATAAAATAAAGGTCCTTCCTTCTTGTTTACTAAGGGGGGTTACATGCCCATACGCATTACAATGATTACAAATATAGGACTTTTCCATACAAATTTCCTTTCTTACTCATTCTTAAGGGGGGTCTAACCCCCAAAACCCCGCCTTATATACCTACCCCTGGTTGCAATATTCCGTTAACACAAAAACAAAATAATCGATTTTTCGATTTAGGGCAAGTTTGTCTAAAATTTAATTTTTCTCCCTTAAAACAATGTAATAAAAGCTATGGTAATTTTTCAAAAATAATGGACTTTATTATCTAAAAAATTAACTGCATGACATACAAAAAGCTATGATCATTTCTCAATAAAACCAAACGTTTTTAAAAAGTAATCTACCCATACTTTGATCATTATTTTGTAAATACCTTTTAGCTTTGATGCCGTATTTTTTTGTAACATTGTATGTATCAAATTTAAATTATATTCTTAATTGGCATGCAGTTAATTTTTAAAAGAATACTATTTCCATTATTTTTAAAAATACCTATAGCTTATGTCACATTTTTTGAAAGGCACAAGATTAAATTTTAAGACAGTAGAAAAATATACATGGTGTTCCATTTAAAAATAACAAAGTTGCGCTATATCAGAAAATCACACGGCGGTTTAAAACATAATATGCCTATAAGTTCCGTTACTTTTGACTATCCCATTATACCCAATAAACTTTAATTTTCATGTGCTAAAACTATTTTATAATAGCCTCCCACTTGACTTCCGATTAAATACACCGGAAGGACCCTTTGTTAATTTTACTGTGATTTGAATGAAACTCATAATTATTCTTGTTGAAGATCCGCTTATAAATAACTGCTCAGAGTGTTCGAACCTCTGTTTGTTTATTCTTTGTGTAATTATTAAATAGAGAGATAGGGCGCTGTATGATCGTTATTCGAGCTGTTTTACATAAGAAATAAATATGTTTATTTGCCACAGACGTTGATGGTATTTGAAAATGTCGTGACTGCTTGGAATAGCCCATCATGTTTAGCAGTTGTTTAGTGGTTTTAGCACGAATTATGGTTTAATTGGATTTTTACCCAGGATTTATGTTATTTAAATTAAAGCAGATTTTTTCTATCAAGGATAAAAACAAGCAAATTATGTATTTTACCATATAGAGTTTGTCAGAGCAAAATATTTGCTTATTTTTTTACATCTTTATACACGTTGTTTCCTAACTACGGTACGAAAATAGGGAGGTGATTTCTTATGTCTTTTTATGAAAAAAGTTTTAATAAACATATGTCCGGGTTTGTTTCATTTCTGAGATACAGAGCGTTAAATTTAACAAAAAAGTAGTTTTTTTAATATCTTTAAAACACTTTAAAAATAGTACGTCACCGACTTTTTACAGTTTTTATATTTTTTCGTATCCAGCTTTGTTTGTGAGAAAAACAAATAAAAGTCACTTTAATTTCTTCTAAAAAGTACCCAGAGACAACATGGCTGGTTGGTTGGTTTTACCACCCTTTCGGGGTCATCCCATCTAGGTTTCGACTGTCGCCCTAGGTGGTGCACTGCAGCCTTAAGGCTTATTATGCCCTGACCCTTACTTCTTCTCATTCACACACCATTCAACATGACAACATGGTAAAAAAATAAAAATTTGAAATGAGCAATAAGGTGTCTTAAAATAAATGAGCCAAAATCTATTTTGTCGAAAATCGTTATTTATTTTAGCAACTAAGGTCAAAATTGTTTATTTTTTAATCTTAGATATTATTTTATGCTATTTATGTATTATAGTATCACTAAAAGTGTTTTAATTTTTCTTTTTTTAAGCCATATAGCGATCCGGGTTCGAACCTCGGGACCGGACATTGGCATTTAATCGCTCGTCACCTTACAGATGGCTTGGCAAACCACTGTGTAGTATACCTACAGGTATTTAGTTACACCATTCAACATGACAACATGGTAAAAAAATAAAAATTTGAAATGAACAATAAGGTGTCTTAAAATAAATGAGCCAAAATCTATTTTGTCGAAAATCGTTATTTATTTTAGCAACTAAGGTCAAAATTGTTTATTTTTTAATCTTAGATATTATTTTATGCTATTTATGTATTATAGTGTCAGTAAAAGTGTTTTAATTTTTCTTTTTTAAGCCATATAGAGATCCGGGTTCGAATCTCGGAACCGGACATTGGCATTTAATCGCTCGTCACCTTACAGATGGCTTGGCAAACCACTGTGTAGTATACCTACAGGTCAACGTCCGTGGTGGCACTACTGCGTTGTCTTAAAGGTGCTGTGAAATGAAAATATTTCATGTTTCAGTGCTCTGATAACGTTGACGGAACAGCGTGAAAAAAGGGGCTAAGCATCCATCCAATAACCCGACATCAACGGTACTCTGGTACTTAGGCATAAAGCCTTCGTGGGGTGTCAAATAGATAAAAAAACACGAAGAAAATACAGAAAACTAAAAAGTTGCACTTTTAATTGCTGTGTATTCCTTGATACCTGTATCTCGTGTTTTTTTTTATCGGTTTTGTATTAATATTGATACAAAAATAAATAGTTAGATATAAATAATACTTTTAAATATGCAAATACACTGCTGAATTTTATTAAAATCGGTTAAGGAATATTTAAAATATTAACAACAAAAAAACATTTTTTAGCACAACACACTGTATCACACAATTTTTATATTAAATTTTTTGATGTGTAGTATTTGCCCTGAGTTAACCAGTTATCACTTAAAAACGGTTGGAGATAGTTACCATTTAAAACGTCTTGTATTAGTTAAAAATAAAGACAATGAAAGTCCAAAAAAGTAGCATCATTAAAGACATAACATTGTCTACCACCTTCAAAGAAGAGTTAGAAGGCCCTGTGTCCAATTTTTAAGCAAATAACTATCTTAGTAAAAAGGTTGAGAGTTCTTTCTAAACTAGTTTTAAACATCACAAAAACTATCCAGGCCTTCCCTGTCCGTTATCCCAAATCCCATCCATGTAGAATCAATGGAGAACAACGCGTCCGCGCATTACCGCAGCATCCCGGTTCCCGGCGAACAACAGCCCAAGTGTCAAGGTGTGTCGAAAAATATGTTTCCATTATTTTTTGCATTATGATGGAAAGTTTTTTTAATTGGCCAATTTTCACCAAAAAATCTGCTCTCAAAACTGTAGTGTACTGCTAGGATTATCTTTTTATAAGGAGTTGAAGTAAAGTGCAGTGATGAAGTGGAATAGTGGAAGAATGAAGTCAAGGTCACAAAGCCAAAAAGTGAATGGATAAAGAAGTGCAATTTATTGAGTGGCTGCAAATAGAGATGGTTTGCATCTAAAGTTGGTATATTTTTTTGGTGGAGATATGTTTAATAAAGTTTTTTTCTTAATAACATACTATTTATGAAAATTATAAAACGATTTAAATGATTTTTTTTTGTTGGAATCACTGGTTTATATTTATAGGGTATTTAATATAATTTTTTTTTAAATTTCATTTAAAAGGAGTAATTTGTAATTTTCCAATTTTGTTAATACTTAATTTGTTTAAAAGCAAAACTTAAATATTAATTTAAAGACTTACGCCAGTGGTTGGGATTATCTCTGCATTTGTTTTATCGTAAATATATTTCCATTCGCCATTTTGTCATCATATAAGATAAAAAGCAACCTTTATGAAAAGTTACAGTTGAGGAGCTTTTCTTCAAAATGGGACAATCCAGATTTTTAGGAAAAAAACAAATAAACGTATAGAAATAAATCTCTTAAAACTAAAATTCTAAATGGGTATTTTTCGTCTTGGGACTTCGTTGTGGTCCTATACGGAGTGTTCAGTAACTCTATCGACAAATTTTAAAGGGCGATTGTCCAATGAAAAATAAGGATAAAATTTTCTATGAAAATAGGTCCTAAATGTCTTACTTTTTGAAATAAGAGTTAATATATTTTTTTAAGTTTTCATACCAACTTTTTTCAAAAATTTGGGAAACGTTTCCTATTCATCAGGGGTTATTTTTTCTCGTCCAGAAAAAGTAAATTTCCAACGGTGTCGTCCGTGACCGATTTATCGTAAACATTTTTATCAAAAAAATTACGTATTTGCATTTTCTGTTTAGGTACCAACATATATTTTTTAATGCATGATTTTTGAGTAAATAAATATAAACCATTTCTTGGCATGGTCATAGCCCAAAAAGCTTATAATAAAGAAATCAATATTGAAAGGTAATATTTTAATTATATCTCTTTATACAGTAAGGATATTGAAAGTTCTCCCCTTTACCTTTTGAATGGGACAAGATATCGAGATCGAGTAAAATTTTGTCAATTTGGCCAAGCACTTGTAACCCTCTTGATATTAAAGATAGAAAATATGTGTAAATTGAATAGTTTTAGAAATTTTTACGTTAAATTCAGTGGCGGGCCTCTATTTTTTCCATTGACTTTTATTTTAAAGTTATAACACAAAGTTGTTTTTATATTATATTATAAAATAGTATATTTTATCATCAGTTGAAAGATCTTCTTAAAAGCTGTAAAAAATTCCACATTTGATACATATATATTTTTTAATAGTTTCGAAAATATGGCCATCATTAGAATTTTTTAACAAACCACCCTGTATATTATATTACCGTTGTAAAGATATTTCAAAAGAAAAAATATCAAAATACCACATTTGATTATATTTATTTGTTATAGCTCGTTTTCGACTGTTTTAACTGTTAGAGAAAATCAGTTTAAAGGTGGTAAATTCTTAAAGGTCTTTAAGATGTCTTTTTAATGGTAAAAAAATATACGGGGTGTTTTATTTAAAAAATGCCATTTTATTATCGAACTCCGGACGATGGCTATATTTCCGAAACTATGACAGATGAAATATATTAAATTCTGGTATTTTTTACGGCTTTTAAGAAGACATTTTTAACACGCTTTTATTAACTTGGGTTGTAACTATCTATCTATCTATCTATCTATGTAACGGAATCTTTGAGCCTAATTTTAACCAACTTCCAGCTATTCGATTTCTTTGAAACTTTGCACACGTGTCAAGGATCGATGAAGATGCAATAATTTAAAAACAGTATCCCGTTATCTTTTTTGAATCGCCAGGAAAAAAATTCCATTATATTATAAAAACAACACCTAGGATGCCATCTGTTGGCAACATTTCAAACTTTGCTATTAAATGAAGAAGAAATTTTTTAGTTTTTACACAATTTGGTTAGTTGCACCATGGGTGTTCAATTTTTATGAACAATAAAAATATAGGGTTAGTTGCACCATTACTTCAAGGATTCCATAATAAAAATTACATTATGTGTAATGTATACATAATACATAATGTGCAATTAATAAAAATTAACATTCTTTTTTGGATCGCCAGGAAAAAATTTTTCCTTTATATTATAAAAATATAAAAACAACACCTAGGTTGCCACCTGTTGGCAACATTTCAAACTTTGCTATTAAATGAAGAAGAAATTTTTTAGTGGGTTGCAATATATTGGCAACGGTCCAAACATTGCCTGGATTGCCATCTGTTGGCAAAATTTCAAACTTTGCTACTTAATGAAGAAGAAATTTTTAGTGAGTTGCAATCTGTTGGAAAAATTTTAAAATTTGCCACTCTTGTTCATTAAAAAAATTTTCGCCATTTTGTCAAGAGTAGCAGAAACTAAAAAATGAAAAATAATTAATAGTTTAAAAAACTAAAAACACGCTTTTATATGCAACCGAACTAAAAATTAGAAAATAATTTTTCATTAAAAAAATATTGTCATTTCATAGTAAAAAGCGTGGGTGATATTAATATTATTCATAACTGTTATACATTATATATATTTGCAAATATACTAATGATGGAACAGTTATGAAAAATAGTTAAATGCACCCCACGCTTTTTACTATGAAATGACAATATTTTTTTTAATGAAAAATTATTTTCTAATTTTTAGTTCGGTTGCATATAAAAGCGTGTTTTTTAGTTTTTTTAAACTATTAATTATATTAATAATAAAATATACGTGCTGTTCCATTTAAAAAACCCAACTGTGTGTTATAACCTTAAAATAAAAGTCAATGGAAAAACTATAGGTACGCTACTGAATTCTACGTAGATATCCCAAAAACTTTTCGATTTACATTTTTTTTAATCTCTAATATTAAGCGAATTACAAGTGCCTGGCAAATTTGACAAAAATTTAAAAAACACTGAATCTATGTACACTGTGTATCTCCGAAACGAACTAAGTTAGCCATGTTTTACTGTTACCATTGAATTTGTTTCCAAAAACCAAATTTAAAATAATGCAATCAGATTTTTTCTGTCTTTTAGTTTTCGCTCTAACCTGTAAAGTCAACGAAAAGGCGCCAACCTGTACAAATTGAAGCTAAACTTTAAACGCTTGTAACTCCAAAACGACTGGTCCGAAATAAGGCGTTAATGAATAGAGAATCAAAAGGCCTTTAAAACGAGGTGTTACATGATTCCCCTATCCATTAAAAAAAAGTTGCTACTGCCCTCTTGACACTAGGCCACGTGCCCGAATATATGTATATAAGTGACACCCTTTTACCCAAATTTTACGCGATCTTGATATCTTGTCCCATTTAAAAGATAGAGGGGGAGAGGACTTTTAATATCCTTACTGTATATTTAAACATTTTTTAAATGTCTTATGACTTGTCAAACAAATCTGAGTCTGTATAAAAAAATTTATAAAAAAATATTTTGTTTTCCGATCGGACGAAAATCCACATATTTCCAATACGTTTTCTTTTCTCCAAAATTTACAAAATTTAATAATTTATGTAGGTAGGAGGAGGTAGGTTTTTGGACTCTGCGTTGTCCCGCAAACTCCACCATCGTCCGAAAATATGTCGCTCTTCCAACACGATGCACAATATACTATTTCCTAATTTTTCTACATCTGAAGTTCAGAAGTATGATGTATAGGACCTATATTTAAATAAAGTTTTTTTATATTTTTTTAAAATAGAATCCGCTACGAAAGTTTTTTTTTATCTTTGGACAAACCACGAAGGCTTAAAGCCTAAATACTAACGTACCGTGGGTGTCTTAAGCAAGGTAAGAGGGAGTTTGTCGACACGGGACTTAAATACGTAAAGATTTGGGGGGAAGGAAAAACTTCCGCGGGCAGCAAGGTTCCACAATCTAGAAACTCTAGGGATAAAAGAACGAACAAAGTGAGAAGTTCGGGGCCTGTCCAGTTGGACCGTATAGGGATATAGGATGCATACGCGCGGAACCACGAGTTTCTCTGTTGGGAACCGTGAGTGGAGGAACTATACTGGACAATTCTTCAGAGCAGAAGCCATGAAAGTACCTATAAAAAGAGATAAATCCCCCACAGCCCGACGATGGGCAAGAGAGGGAAGCCTTTCTGTAAGTGAAGGATCATTAATGAGACGAATAGCTCTTCTTTGAATAGAATCAAGAATGCTTAGGGTTGTGGGGGAAGCCATGCCCCAGATATGGGAACAATATTCCAAGGGAGGTCAGATTTGGGACACATATAAAGTGTATAAATTAGAAGCGGAAAAATACTTTTTGGCTCAAAAGAGAAATCCAAACTTTTTGAAGCTGCCGTGGCTATAGATACAATGTGTTTATGCCAGTTAAGGTTACTTTCAAATGTGACGCCCACAAGATTGAAGGTGTCTTTGCTCTGTAAAACTTGGCCGCTCATAAGTAGAGGATGAGTATTTGATGACTCTTTTCGCGACAAGGGACATGATTGTGTTTTGGATGCATTAAAATGGACGAGATTTTTGGCGCCCCAATCCAATATTAAATTAAGATCCTGCGAAAGAGATATCTGCATCGCTCTGCGTTTGTTTTCCAAGTCAGGTTTAGTGATGGGTTTAGGAACCTGAAAACTGGAGTGAAGGGTACTATCGTCGGCGAAACTATGAATGGAATTAGTTGTGGACGAGAGAAGGTCGTTGATGTGAAGAAGAAACAATGTTGATGCCAGAACTGAGCCCTGAGGGACTCCAGCATTTACTTGGTGAAAGCTTGAAGAATGGCCGTCCCCAATAACTGATATACGTCGATCAGATAGATAACTAGAGAGCCACGTACAGAGTTTAGTTGAAAGACCATAGGAGGGAAGTTTATTAAGAAGTGCGGCATGCCAGACCTGGTCAAAAGCTTTGGATATATCAAGAGCAACGATCTGGGACTCACCTAGAAACTTAAGAGACTTATTCCAACAGTGAGATACGAAGGAAAGGAGATCTGCTGTAGATCTTTTGTGGCGAAATCCATACTGCTTGTCATGCAAAATTTTGTGTTTTTCTAAGTACTTAAGAATTTGTAAATTAATTAATTTTTCCATTACTTTACAAAGAACTGAGAGAATTGAAATTGGTCTATAGTTAGATGGAAAGGATTTAGATCCTTTCTTGGGAATAGGATCCTTTCTTGGGAAAGTTTCACAGTATTTATTTTCTATTAAATCTTTTATTATTATCTACTTAATAAAACATTAAATCCTATTTTGCACATTTTCACTTTTGTTTAAAATTAATGTTTATGCCCGAATTCGTTCATTACAAAGCCTCTATGCCCCAGAATTTAAAAGTTTTATTAAAAATTATTATTACAATTGTCTAATTTTAATTAACACCAAAGTGATCTTAATGCAGCGTGAAAATAATTTGTTTTAATCGAATGATAGTACTTCACAAAACCGTAAGTCATATTAAAAATTTTAAAAAGAGGTTTTAAAATTCATCAACTTATTGAGAAATATTTTTGAGTTAGCAAAGTTGGGTGCAAAGATGTTTATTTTACCTAATCTTCTATTAACCTTCCCAACGATAGAGGTTGCGTTTCCCTTTAAATATGTTGATTGTGAACCAGTGAACCAATAAAATAAATAAATAAATAGGTAAAACGGATGACTTTTTTAAAAATATTTAAAATCAAGCAATTTGATTTCTAGATTTCTTAACGGTTGTGGGGTAGCACCAGAATCAACCGCTAAACAAATCAGACTTTACGTTTAAAATGCGATAAACACCTTTAATTTTATAAAAAAAATTGGCCTAAATTCTTGGTAAATACCGATTATTTTTTGAGAAACTTCAATTTTGCCAAAAATATAATTTTTCTTATTTCTTTATTTAAATACAAGATATAACATAAGTTAAATTAGGAAAATGCATTTTTAAGTGATCCAGTCCAAAAATATTGTGCTCATAGAGAGACGCCTTTTTTCAAGTTGTTTGAGTGAAGATAAAAAAAAAATAAAATGATAAAATTTAACCA
Organism: Listronotus bonariensis; assembly: GCA_014170235.1. Lineage (NCBI taxonomy): Eukaryota > Metazoa > Arthropoda > Insecta > Coleoptera > Curculionidae > Listronotus > Listronotus bonariensis. The sequence continues at coordinate 34,922 of JACEGR010003694.1, forward strand.
AAGATAAAAATATACAGCGTATTCTAATTCTTTAAATGGAAGAGATATAAAGTTCGTATTTTATGAATGAAAGATTATAAAAATATATATATATATATATATATATATATATATATATATATATATATATATATATATATATATATATATATATATGTATATTATATATTAATTTGATTTTTCTTGTGTATCCACGTACCCGATAACAAGACTCATCATATAATTTATTTAAAAATGTCTTAACGCAAATCAGTGCCGGATTGTAGCAGGAAGCAGCAAATGCTACGGGCCCCGCCTTGTGAGGCCCCGCGCCTGTTTTTCATAAAAAAACACAAATCAATAAAAATTAGGTTGAGGTTATTGTTCTAATAAGTAGGGAAGTAATTTTTTTGCCACGAAGTTGATCGTCGAAGTGATGAGTCTTTGGAATACTTCGGCAATTAATGTCTTTAACAGCGGAAGAGATTTTGAAAAAAAGTCAAATTATCGTCGGCTCTTACCCAGATGACGTGAAAGATGGTTTGGGCAATGAACTGGTGCATTTTGCTGAACTACTGAAAACTGATGTGGCTGCTGGTATTGACAGCAAAAGACACGAGGCTTTGAAACTCCAATTTTATAAAATTCTAATAAAAATTCATTGGAATCGTGTTTTTCCAATGTAGAAATAGTGTAACGCATTTACTTAAGTTTGATGATTACAAACTGTAGTGAAGAACGTTCTCCACTCCGTTTGAATATATGTAGAGGATGATTTACTTAGAATAAATTGATTTGGTCGAGTGTTATTTCTAAATTTGCACGCATTAAATCACGAAAAACCTTTTGTAATTGTTGTCTTTTTTACATCCTAGATTTCAACAGTACAGCAATGTAACTCAAGGGCTCCTGCTTATCCGGCCCTGACGCAAATAACATTTTCTATTATTATTTGGTACTATTATTGGTATTTGGTATTTTAATCTGAAATTTTGTTATATTCGCCATTTTGTCAGAAAAAAAGGAATGAACATAGCAATAATTGAGATAGGCTTACAGAAAATAAACCCAGGGTTTATCTACAGATTTGAACATAGTTAAAAGGTTTTTGTTATAAAAACAATGCATTTTTACTACAAATATGATAAAGAATACAGGTACTTAAAAATGGTATTTTTTTTATAAGAAGCATGCATACGTTTCGTCATAGCTGCCCTGTTAATCTTAAGAAATAATTGCATTCTGATGACAATACGGATACTACTAAATAAACACAATAAATTAATTTTTTGTGATATTTATTGTTTGTTTTCTACGTTAAACATTTAAAAAATTAGTTGAATGTAAATATACAGTGTGTCTACGTAAATTGGCGTCATATGGAGACTTTTTTAATGATTTTACAAAAGAAAAGTAATTCTTAAAAAAAAGTTCTGCATAATCCAAAACCTAAAATGCAATAATCAAATATCATATTGTGTTAGTCATCTACGAGGTTCGGCCAGAAATGTAATTTTTGATCAGAAGTAAACTACCTATATTTTTGCTAATATCGCAAAATGTTATAAAGAAAAGATGTTTAGAATTAAAAGTTACTTCTAAATATACAATTTTAATTATGTCCAATTTTTTTTCTGCGAAACAGTGACATAGCGTGCCTTGGAGGGGCCCCAATAAGTTAGGGGGCCCAATAAAAAAAAATTGAAGAGAAAATAAAGGTCCCCACTTTTTCAAACACATTCTTTTTCTTATTTCTAATTTTTGCTTAAACACATGTAGGGGCCCCTATAGCCCAGGGGCCCCGTATTATTGATACGGCTGATACGGCGGTAGCTACGCCCTGCTGCAAAAATCGAGAAAATTTTAGTTTCTACATTAGTGCACTACATTTTATGATTTTAAAGGTAATAGAACAGTTTCACATAATTTAATTAAATTTATTGTTATTTAAACAAGAAAAATGTACAATGCACTAAGTTAAAAACTAAAATTTTCTTGATTAGCAAAAAAAACATGTACTTTACTTCTAAGCAAAAATTACATTTTTGGCCAAACCTTGTAGATAACCAACACAATTTATTATCTGATAATTGAATTTTAAGTTTTGAACCATGCAGAACTTTTTATAAAAATAACTTTTTTCGTAAAATTAATAATAAAAAGTTTCCCATATGACTCCAGCTTACGTAGACACAGTGTATAACGTTTCTAATGATAATTAAAATTATTGTTTATCAGATTTTAATGACTATTTTCAAAATTAGTTAAAAGGGATATATTAAATGTTGTTATTGTTTAAGCCCTTTAAGAGATCTTTGAATGAGTAATATAATATGTAGAGTGTTCCCTTTAAAAACATTATTCTTTTTTAAGTCAAGTAAACTGATATTTCGTTTTGAAATAATTAAAATATCAATATTCGAGATATCATTTTTAAAATAATTTTTTAAAAGTTTTATATGTACGTATATTAAAATGTTTCGTGTGTACACTTGCAAAACACTCTAAATTAACATTTTTTCGTCTTTTTTACAATATTTAAAATATTTAACTTTTGTCCATTTTTTTTCTGTAATTAACCTACTTTCAGCAACAAGATCTTTATACTGTTTGTTATAAACATTATTGATTTATAAAAAAATTATTCTTTCTTATTTTATATTTGTATACTGTTCCAAAACACCTCGTATAAAAACACGTGTCTTCGTTTTTATACCTTTATTAACAATGGAACGTAACTATGGTTACAACAACGACAAAATCTACTCTTGTCAATGTCTCGAAGTTTACAACACAAAAGTCGAATTTATACTGACTCAATCGAAGGTTTCCCGTCGCGCTTTTATAGTATGGTGGAAGAGTAAAGAATGATCTAGAATCTTCGAGAAATATCGTGAAAATTCCATAGTACAGGATGGCATAAAGGTTCTCAATGGATAATTCGGACGTTTTCGGAAACCTTCGAAACTGATGAAAGAACTTGGAAAATCTAAGGTAAATTATTCAAATAAATTATCAGACTAAATTAAAAGGTCCTAACTTTATACAATTCTATAAACTAACACTTATTTTTAATGTCCGTAACATTGCCCCCTCCCAAGTTTTGATCGTCTCGATCAAGTATCTTCACGGTCTTAATAGCGGCTTAGCATTTTTAGATCTACTTCTTTCATTATGCCGTGTCACCACTTTACATGACTTCTGTAGTTTCGGTGAACCCCTTGATTCTTCTTGTATTGTATAACGAAACGTCTACACCTTCTTCTGAGTCTTCAAACCTTGCTTGAATAATGCTCTCTGAACTTGGCGGTAATGTGACATCTTCTGCAAGTACCATTTCTCGAATTGTTGTTTCATTACTTTTTGGAAATCTCATCACAATTTCCTCATTGTTAGTTCTCAGTACCCGTTGTGGAAGGTCTAGTACAAACTTCTGATTTTTCATAATGTCGAGGCCGAGAATAACTTTGTCCATTATATCGGCAACAAACACAACGTGTGTAAATGTTGTTGTTCCTAGGGTAATTCTAGCTTCGTGTATGCCTTGAACTGGTATGACTTCACCATTGGCAGTTTCCAAAATATAATTCTTCTCAGGTCGGAATATTTTGCAGTGGGATATGATGTTTGGCCTCACGATGGTATGTGTAGAACCAGTATCTAGTACCATCTCACATTCTCGACCGCATACATTTCCAGGTACTACCAAGCTGGAGCCATTGTTCTGTAACCGGGATACCCTATTGTTGTTGTTGATGGTTCTTGGTAACACTTAGCCAGGTCTCGCCTCTTGAACTGGGAGTCTTCTGCACTACTGGAAGAGGCCTGAAAACTGGAGCAATTTCTCTGTATATGCCCCTCTTTACCACACTTCCAACAACGAATGATATTTCTCTTCTAAATGTAATTCTGTTGTCTTTTTCAGTTTGTTGATTACGTATGATTTCTTGCAACTCCTGTATCACTCTGATCAAATTATTATTTGGATTGCCATCTTTTGGTGGATAATTTGTTCTTCCAAGTCTTGCCTGAGTTCTGGATGTCCGCTTTGCTGTTTCAAACTGAAGTGCGTAAGCAAGAGCTTCAGAAATTTTCTTAAGCTTGGCCATTCTTAATGCTTGACTCATATCTGGATCACGTAGACCTTCAATAAAACTGCCAACAGCTAGTTCTTGTTTTATTTCTTCCGGGTAGGCTGGATATGACAGGTTAATTAAATGTACAATATCTGCTTCATACTCCTGGAGACTTTCGTTGTATTTCTGTCTTCGTCCATGGAGCTGCGCCTTATAGACTTCTTGTAGATGGGTTTCGCCGTACCTCATATCCAGAAACATGACAATCGATTCATAATCGGATAACTTTTCTTCGGGAATGTTTCTTAACACCTCCATGGCTTTTCCTCGAAGAGCAAGTACAAGAGCTCGTGCTCTTTCTGTTGGGCTCCAGTTGTTGCCGTTTGCAGCTGCTTCAAATTGTCTAAGGTACGTAACCCACGGTACCTTTCCGTCAAAAGTTGGTGGTTTCATAACAGTTGCTGGAGTACCACATCCTGAGACTACACCTGTACTGGCAATATTTTTAATTTGCCGCTGTAATTGTTGAACTTCCTGTTGCATTTGCTCTTTAACTTGTTGAACTTGATTATGAACCAATTGTACAGTCTGCTGCATTTGTTCTTCCACTTCTTTAACATCCTCTTTGATAAGTTTTAACTCAAGCAACATCATTTCATCTTGACCGTTATAAAATTCTCCTTTTAGATTTTCTCTGAACTTCTCCATCATCTCTTGTAATTCTTGCTTCATTTCTTCTTGACTGGTTCGAATTTCAAGCTTTATTTCTTCTAAACTGGACTTCATTTCGTTTTTAAAGTCTTCTTGTTTTTCTATCATTAGTTTTATTAGTGCACATATTTCCTCCATAGCTTCAGTCTGCTTTCTTGCTCCTACTGGCATCCAATCTTCGTAACCACTTCGGCTTCCTCGGGTAATCTCGTTCCGCTTCACTTTCTTCGGGTGACTTCGTTCCGCTTCTGACACCAAATGTTCCAAAACACCTCGTATAAAAACACGTGTCTTCGTTTTTATACCTTTATTAACAATGGAACGTAACTATGGTTACAACAACGACAAAATCTACTCTTGTCAATGTCTCGAAGTTTACAACACAAAAGTCGAATTTATACTGACTCAATCGAAGGTTTCCCGTCGCGCTTTTATAGTATGGTGGAAGAGTAAAGAATGATCTAGAATCTTCGAGAAATATCGTGAAAATTCCATAGTACAGGATGGCATAAAGGTTCTCAATGGATAATTCGGACGTTTTCGGAAACCTTCGAAACTGATGAAAGAACTTGGAAAATCTAAGGTAAATTATTCAAATAAATTATCAGACTAAATTAAAAGGTCCTAACTTTATACAATTCTATAAACTAACACTTATTTTTAATGTCCGTAACAATACCTTTATTTTTAGGTCCCAAATGAACCACATTGTACTAAACATCGAAGAAAAATCAACATAGTTTTTAGAAATGACAACTATAGAGCCAACAATATTATCGACAAATACTACAAAACCGCCTTGGAGCTATATAGGCTCTGTAAGCTCAGTAAGTCCAGTGAGCTCTCTGGATGCAACTACTTCTAAAAATACGCAGGATTCTTACAACGGAACAGGGTATTATATTGATGAAGATGGTGATTCAAGTAAGAATGCCTACACTTTGAGGCCGCCATAGAAAAAGAAACTTTAGTTTTTTAGTTTATCGGGGCCGTTCATGTATTACTTAAGCAGATTTATTACAATTATTTACATCCCCCGCTTGCATGCATTTTTCTTTTAATTTCTTCCGTCTTTTTAGTGTTTTATGAGGAGCAGTTTTAATTCTAGAAGTAATAAAAATAGGCTAGAATAGAAGACGTTAACGCACATAATATTCATTTAAACCACGACACGGTATTTGACAGAGAGTAAGGTTGCTTTGCTTTGCTTTCTCTGCTGTTGGTCCCATTACAGCTCACCCCCTTTCGGATTATGCTTTCCAGAGCTTCGTACGTGGAAAATCTGGAGTCGAGCTTTCCACTCGCAGAAATTCCGGTTCAAATTATTCAAACATTTACTTTGGTTCGATACGAAATAATAATCGATTCAATGCATAAATTGTAGCTGTCAATCCAAAAACTGCTACTGGTATTGTGCAGATCCTTCACTGTCACTTGCTGACGCTTGCAGTGGAGGGCGCCACCGTCCTCGGCCGTTACGAAAACACGTGCACACCGCTAACATAAAAACATCAGGTTTTTAGGAATCTTCACTCACAGCGCTTTGTTCCAGAAGAAATATGCTATCAATTTAGCGTGAGTCTTTTCTCTATCTCCAAGGGCACATAAACGCCCGTACAACTCCTTCAGCTGCCTACCCGGGGACGCTATCTAGCCTCCTACGAAGTGTGACCGCACAACTTGAAGATCGCGGAGAGACTGTAGAGTAAGGTTCAAATATTACAATCTTACATAATACAAACAAAGGAACAAAACAAACTTTTTTAAATTTTTAGTGACACCCTAAACCATGATTCTGTTTTCAATGACATTGGATGTTTTCTGCTGAATGTTGTGTGTGTGGCTTACTTTCATCCGATTTTGGAATGTCTACATTGAGCCATTCAAATACCGAAATACAAAAAATTAACATACCGGTCTTTTGTGAGCAGTCGACAAAGTCAATTATGTACAAGAAACAAATTATCTTATAAATTCAGTGTTTTGCCACTCTTCCTCTCTTCCTGAAGATGCCTGAAGCCTGGATCGCGAAACGTCGGTAAACGATTTTAATTTGCTATGGTCCAAACCCAAGAAACAAGATTTCTCAGTTGCTCCTGGAAAGCTTTCGTTCTATGCTACCTTATAAACATTAAATCCTTTAAAATTTATGTTTTGCCCTTTATATCTGCTAGTTAATAAATGTATAAATTTTTGTTATTTTTATTACAAATTGTAAAAAGAAAGTTTTTGGCAATTTCTAATATTTCTAGTATAGTCTAATTTTCCACTGATAATAATATCTAAAACTGTTTTAATACTGATCTTAGAAAAAACGAAGTAGATTGGATTTATTTCTGGTCACTGCTTGAAATTCTTCTGCAATTTTCTTAAAAGCAATAGCTAGTGAAGCCTTTGAGTAACGTTAGACCGGTAAGGCTGGAAATTTGTATTGTGACTAGTCATAGCATGCTAAGTACGAAAATTATCACCTGGCAGGCATCAGCCGTGTACATCATCACCCTGTATACTTTTGAGAATGTTAAAAAATAAAAAAGGTCGAGCTAGAAGCTTAAAATTTTTCTAGGATTTAGTTTATTCATAGTAAGGTTAAAAAAAATTGACAGGCGATTTTGATGTGCCAGGCGAACCGTAAGGTCAGTTACCCGGGTTCCCACGAGATTACTATCAAGTCTGTTATTTTTTTAAGAAGTGTTTTACAATTTTTATATTTTGGTCGGATGTTTGGTTGAATAGGATAAAAGGTTTTTGATGTTTCAGGGTTTTTGTAGCACATTCGGTTTAACCGGAAGTTGCTTTCAACTTTGCTATTTGGAACACCCTATATATTTTTTTTAAATCAATTCTACAGGCAATTCCAAGAAAATACATGTACCACATGTTATACCTATCTAAATTAGTTTTTGACAAAATGGCATTCAAAAATATCATGTTAACCGCAATTTTTATCGATTTGTTACAAATCAAATTACCCAAAAAAGGGCTAATACGATTTTTTACACATATTTAATGAGCCTTATATCCTTTCATCGTAACGTTATTCGAAGAGTTCACTAGCTCTCCTACTAGAATACCCAATCAGCCAATGTACGTTTTATGTACGTATCTTTAGGATGTAACGTACATCTTATGTACGTACACAAAAGTACGTACGTACATCCATAAGACGTATTATTTACGTACATTTTCTGCAAAAATGCTACATTCACTGTACGTACATATTGTACGTCTGATGTACGTACGTACTGTACGTATTATGTACGTACATTTTCTTTAACTATGTACGTATTATATATGTACATTTTCTTTGATTATAGAAGTAAGCTGGACGTAAATTGAGCGAAAAAATTGGACTTTCTAAAATCTGAATTTTTTGAAAATTTGAAAATCGAAAACGTACAGGGTTTTCATTTATATTTTACCTCCTACTTTTAACTATTACCAAGAAGGATCGAAAAAATGTCCTGTATAAAAGGTTTCTCCTGTATAGGCTCTATACAGTGTGTCTACGTTTGGCGTCATATGGGAAACTTTTTTATTATTGATTTTACGAAAAAAGTTACTCCTTATAAAAGTTCTGCAGGATCCAAAACCAACATGCTCCCATCAGATATCAAATTGTATCAGTCATCAACGAGGATTGATTAAAAATTGTTATAAAAAAGATGTTTATAATTCAAAATTACCCTTAAATATGCAATTTTGTTTATTTATATATAAAAAAAATACTTTTGATTTTTTTTCTGCGATAATGGTAAAAATTTAGGTTTGTACATTAGTGCACTACATTTCATGATTATAAATATCATAGAACAGTTTCAAATAATTTTTTAATTTATTGTTACTAAAACATAAAGAATGTACAATGCCACTAAGGTACAAACTTAAATTTTATCGATTTTCTTTAAAAAAAATCTTTTATTTTAGAAATGAACAAAATTGTATATTTGAAAATAATTTTTAATTTTAAACATCTTTTCTTTATAACACATTAAAATATTAGGGAATAATACAGGTATATACTTTCCTCTTAAGCAAACATTACATTTTTGGCCAGACCTCGTAGATAACCAACAAGTCGATATCTGATAATTGTATTGTAGGTTTTCGACTATGCAGACCTTTTTATAAAGAATAACTTTTATTCGTAAAATGAATAATAAAAAAATCCCATATGACGCTAACTTAATTACCTAGACACACTGTATAAATAAGATGTAAATGTACGTATATAGGTGTACTTGAAGCCCTGTGGATATAATGGAAATTATAAAGTAATTTGTCATGTCATTCGTTTTCGAGTTACAAGCCGTCAAAGTTCAATTTTTATTTTGGTTTTTTCGCTATATTGCATTTATTTTTTAACCAATCCAGTTAATATTTAGCACACAAATCAAGCTTTGCAGATTCTAAAATTTTAAGACAAAAGTACTTTTTTAAATACCGCCCGAGGGCACTTAACCTAAAACTTAAAATTTATTTACATCATAACTTTTTATTTTGACAGATATTGCAAAGCTGGGGCGCATCTTATTGACTCATTAAAGTCGATAAACCTCACCGTTAAGGCACCAATAGACATAAAAGTTTTCATCAATTTCAATCAAATTACCTACATACCTACAGGGTGTCCAGTAACTTAACCGACAGACTTAACCAAACGATTCTACAACAAAAAATAAGAAAAAATCTTCATATAAACATATGTCCTAAACGTCTTAGTTTTTGAACTACGGGGTATTAAAAATTAAAAAATAAAGTTTTTTTTTAAATATTTAACACACCGTAGTTCAAAAACTAACACGTTTAGGACATACGTTTAAATAAAGTTTTTTTCTTATTTTCTGTTATAGAATCGCCCCGTAAAGTTTGTCGGTTGAGTTACTGAAATCCCTGTATGTATGTAGGTAATTTGATTGAAATTGATGAAAACCTTAATGTCTATCGGTGCCTAAACGGTGAGGTTTATCGACTTTAATAAAAAGTGCCTTATTTTTTAAGTTTTTGATTGTCTGGCGATAAGTAAAGTATCAAAAAGCCCTCTAAATAAAGTACTACATAATTTCCTTTTTATATGAAAAAAAAATTGCTAGTGCCCCTTCACAGCAGCAATTCATTTTTTTTCAGTCTGAGCCCTAGTTTTCAGTTTAGATTCGTGTTTAGCTGGAAAAAATACGTGAGAAAATCTCTCTCCGATACCCAGCACAGACTACTTTTTTGATTTTGCGGACCTGTGTTATTATACACTTTTGAATTCTTTATTATACGTTTTAGTAGTTTTAGAAATATGTTTTTTAATTTTTAATTTTTTAATTTTAAAAATAATATTTTTAAGATTTTATTCCACTCTGTATATTCTACGGCAATTTTTATTAAAAGCCTATCTAAGAAATTGTAGAGTGAAAAATACTTACCACAGTTTCTTTTTAATATGGATAATTTACAATATTTGAAATTTATTTAAAAATACAAGTAGACAATTCTTTTTAAAATATGGATTTTTTCCCAAGTGTTCCTCTTAAGGAAAAAAAGCATCTAGTATATATTTGATGTAGGATCCATAACTTACTTTTTAGAAAAAAAAATGAAAATCCTCGGTACGATGTAACTTGCCCAGCTCACATTTTATTGTCGTAACATACGGCCGAATTAAACTTGCACACTTTTTACCTAATGATAACTTTTTATCTGTTGCGCCTATCTTTTTAATTTTTACAGGGCTAATAGGTAAATATGCTTTCTCTAGGTTTGTCAATTTTGGTCGATTAGATTTAGTCAGGACTAGACTAACGAAACTTTTCCAAAATGATACATTTAACCTCGTTGCAAAAGAAATTGGATTTAGCTACAATTAAGCTAATACGTAGCTAATACGTATTTTCTTGTAGACAAACTATGAAAAATAATTCCGTAAAAGCAAATCTGTCAATAATTTAAGGATTCAAGAATTATGTATATTCTTGATAAATGATGCACCCCAAAAAGCATGCATTTCTTTCGGTTTAAAAGGGGAACTTTTTTAGTGTGCTTTGAAAATCAAAAATATGAGATTACCATGGTTCCTGAGTTGGATGCTGACACAACTTAACAGTAAATTAATTAAAATTAAACCTATTAGCGTAATTGTAGATAAATCCGATTTCTTTTGCAACGAAGTAAAATGCATCATTTTGAAAAAAGTCCCTCAAGTCCGGTCCTGACTATTTTATATTACCAAAATTGACAAACCTAGGGAAAACATATTTACCTATAAGCCCTGTAAAAATAAAAAAGATAGGCACAACAGAAACAAAGTTATCATTAGTTAAAAAGTGTGCAAGTTTAATTAGGATCACACTGTATATTCTATATTATATTGTTGTTTTTTTAGTGTTGAGTGATCTAAAGACAGTGGTACTAGCTTGTGTAGCTACATTGATACCATTAGTGGTCATTCTTGCAACAGCTTTTGGATTGAGGTAATAAAATTAATGTATTACCATTGCTTCAGCTTTTATATTAAACTACCTAACTTTTAACTGAAACTATTTACGTTAGTTGTTGGTTGTTTTTCTTTTTTATATATGTTTTTAGTAAAAAGACTATGTTCATCATCAAAATTACCAAACATTTTAATACTCTGTGGATATGTAATATTAAGCTTGCTTTCAAATTAGCTGAGTAAATACTTGAATCGTTGCACACATATTAAAATATTTTTATTATTTTTTTAAATTTATTTGGAAACATGTCATTTAAAATAACGCGGTTAAAGTCATATTTAAAGGTATATTTTAAAAATATATTTAATTTTTTTCTTTATTTTAAAAAGTTTTAGTTCAAATACCCCATAAAGTCAACTACAATACTAAAAGGCTATATGCATCCAAACAAAAAAAAATAACCTCAATAAAAAATCTTTGGTTTTCGAGATATTGACACTTGAAATTAATAAAAATCGTCACTTCGTCGGATTAGATTTTTGATTGGCACACCTAAAGAAATTTATATTTTTATATTTTAATTTTACTTTTGGAGCACTAAATAGTTATTTTATTAATCCAAGACCAACACTAAACTAAAAGTTCTCTGAAAAATTTACAGTATGTCCACAGATGGACCTGTAACTTTTTTATTTTCCATATTTTGGAAAAAGTTGTGGTGTACCATTTTTTTCTTAAAAACTATTTACCCTTAACCCTTCATGGACGATATGGGTAAAAATTCATTTTTTCTTGTACATATGTTAAAAACTGTTTTTGATGCATGGAAGACGCCCCCAATTTTTTTAAATGGTAAAATTGGTATAAAGGTTATTACAAATAAAAACGATATATTAAAAAAAAATAAAACCCCACAGTTTAAAAACTAAGACCTAGAATTAGATTACAGGTTCATAAGAAGTTTTTTTCTTATTTTTAATTGTAGAGTCTCCCGTGTAAGTTTGTTGGTAGAGTTACCGGACATCCTATGTAATAAACTGGCATTATTGTTTCTTTTAAGGTTACTATGGATTCAGTACAAATCTCGGAAAAAGGCAATGCAATACGATGGTATGTTGGTACGAGAAAATACATCAGATGGTGTATCTAAACCACTTCATAGTCATCTTTTAAATGATAAGGTAAGTAGACGCTTTTAAGAGGTCAACAAGAAATGGAAATATTCCTTGGTTTTGAATGCTTGTAATAACGCTTAGCACTTGTTAAAAAATTTTAAATTATTTTTATTAAATTTAAGTCTTTCATACATCATATATTTATCTAACATTCATTATACAGGGTGCTCAATTAAAAACGAAACCTAACGTTTTTAGAGCACTTTAGGTCACTTAAAAAAACGCCCGGAAAAGTCAATTTTTGATTTTAAAGGAAAACATTTTTTTGTCACTTACGCTCCTTGAACTGTAACTCTCTAGCAGAGGTGAGCCTCACCCCCAAAATCTTAAATAGAAAGAAAGGTCAAGTGATTCCTTATTTTATAGGTCTTTCGGCCTAGATTTTAAGAATATTAAATTAAATGTAAGACCAAGCTACTTTAGACTAAGGGGATATGCTAAGGGTTAAAAGATCTTTCAAATAGGATATCAATTAATCTAATAGATGGTATTTATTTGGGTACGTGTACCCAAATAAATACCATCTATTAAATGAATCTGCCAAACTACAGAACATATCTTCAATCAATTAATCTTTCTTGCGAGGGTGTGATTCACCCTAAAATTTAAGGTCTATTCATCCTCTTTTCAAAAATATTTAGTTTACTGGCATTTGGTTTAACCGTTTTAAAAGTAATCAAGTTTTTTAATTAAAGATTTAATTGATGGTAAAAGTTAGCATATTGTTGAAAACAAAAAATAAATTATTATAAACATAAAAAAATTTTAAAGAAATGTAAATTTTTACCATAGCTCTCACCATTTTCCCTACAGTTATGATTGATTGCGTTAAGTCAAAAAGTTTCTATTAAGAAACATAATTTTAGTTTAACTTTTTGTTTAGGTATGATTATATTATACCGTTTATAATAAAATTTGTTTTTTAAGTAATCCCAGAAAAATAGAACCAGCGGATTTAAATCAGGGCTATTGTTAGGTAATTATGTAACTGTTCCTTTTCTTCCTATACCTAAACTAGCATAACAAAACAATTTTGTCAAATCATGTAAACAAATTAAACTATTATTTTATTTTATAGGATATAATATAGCTGATTTACACTAACAATTAACTTTTTAATTAAAAACTTGAATATTTTTAAAACGACTCAACGAAATGCCAGCACCCTATATATTTTTTAAAAGAAAACGAATAGATTTTTAATTTTAAATAAAAATATAAGGGATGTTCCATTTTAAACAAGTAAAAGCAATAATGTTTCTTAGGTTTTTGATGTTCGCTTGTTTTTATCGTTATACGCAAAAGACAATGGGTGGAAAAATATAAAACTTTTATACAAGAAGCTGTGTGAATGTGTGAAGTGGGCAGGGCCGAATTTAAGGGAGGGCAGGCAGGGCAACTGCCCCGGGCCCCAACAATGAGTTTATGGGTAACATATTTATTGATGAGAACCGTTTTTTACACAAAATTTTACTTACTATTACGTGCAGGGGCCCCCATAGGCTAATTGCCCCAAGGCCTCAACACCTTTAAATCCAGCCCTGAAAGTGAGTATCCAAATATAAACAGAAACCGTTCATAGGATGTTTTATTTTCGATGATTTTATAGGGTATCTCAAAAACTATAAGGAGTATCAAAATTCTTATGTTCTACTAATATGTGGAATCTTTTGTATAAATAATTTTTGGTAAGGGATTTATTTTTATAAGTTTTATATGCTCCTAAAATGCACAAACTTTAAGAAAAGCCATTTTTAAAATATAAAATACATACTAGTATAAATTTTTGGAAAACCAAAAGGGAGCTCAATAAATGTAAATAAAAATATTCAGGGTGTTCCATAAACAAAAAACATAAGTTGGGTAATTTTCTCAAAAACCGCCCAACATAGAAAACAACTAAAGATACTACAATATTCTACAAAAAAAACTACACAATTACCCTTTTCAAAGATTTTTTATAGCTTTAATAGCAACCAATTTTAAGAAAGTTATAAAAATGAGCAAAGTGTAAAAATCACCCTGTAGCTCCGAGATAGATCGTTATAGCCATTAAATCTTTTCACTAGAGTAGTTATTTAAAACAAAAATTAAGAGTCCTATATTAGATTTTTGATATTTCTTACGGCTTTTGAGATACCTTGTAAAACCATCGATTATAAAACACCCCGTACATGTATCGGAATTTTAATATTGTTAACTGAACTGAAAAAAATAAATTAAATCTTTTAAACCGCCGCACCCACGATGCTTAAGTTTTTACACGCTTTTGTGAGATACCCTAAAAATAAAAAAATATATATTTTTAAATTAACCTTAATACTTATAAACAAAAAGTATGAAACACCAAAAACAAAAAGTGTTTTATTAGTGTGTGACCTGTCAGGTTCTCAAAAAGCCAGGTGAAAAATTTGCATATTACAGTTTAAATTCAGTCCCATCTATTTAAACATCTCTAAAACCACACAGCAAAAGCAAAACTTGTATTTAGTACATAGCCAACAGGCTGTTATTACTTTCTCATTACATCGACATACAGAGTAATTTATTTCTTTCCAAAAATTATTACCAAAATAAGAAGCCCAACCCAGCAACTGCTTCAAGTAACTTAGTATAAGCTCGTTGTGTTACGCCATACCTCTATGAAAAATAAACCAGCTGAAAATACTGCCCCGGGAATCTAGAGGGGGTTATTCATGGATTTTTAAAGTTTAGCAGAAAAAGGGAAAAATAAAAAAATATTTACACAATTTTGTATGTATAAAGTGTGTCCACGGATAAACTTGACTATACCTATTTTTTTATAATATTTCGAAAAAAAATATTCTTCATAAAATGTTTTTGCTAATGCTAAAAGCTATAATGAAAATTTTCGCTGTGATATTTAGGGTAGTTTAAAATCGCAAAAATATTATTTAAAAAAAAAATAAAAAATTGACACTATGATTGTACTAAAATTAAAAAAAAGGATTTAAAGGCCTAAATTTTTTAATTTGAAAGTGTTGCCATAAAAAAATTTTAAGCAACGTGTACCGCAATCCTAATGAATACCAATTTTTAAAAAAATTTTTTGTTTTTTTTTCTATGAATTTGGAAAAAAACCAACGTAACCACTGTAGGAATGAAATGACCTGTTCATTTAGCTTTAATTTCCTTCTTTTAAAAGTTTAATACGACCACTTTTTACTAAGATATTAAATTTGAATAAAAAAGAGTATTTTTGTCTTTAACCATCAATATCTAAGCAACCTTGAATCGGATAAGAAATTTAAGGGGTTTTGAATTCTTAATTAAATTCCCCACAAAACTCGGTTACGTTTTTTTTTAATTCTTTACATTAATTTGAAAACATCAAGAAAAAAAAGGCTTTTTGTGGTTTTTGGGATAATTAAGCTCTAAATTAAAATTATCTAGAAAACCAATAATATTAACTGTACCTTTTACAAATTAATTAAGCCTACAAAAACCCCACAAAATTTCGACTCTATCCATCGACCGTTTTTTGTTTTATTTGATAACATTTTAAAAAGAATTAACGGATTACGATTTTAAATGATTATAACTTTAAACAACTAAATGCAAAAAAGTTTTTTATTTTTTTATTCATGATAAAATGTTTTTATGGAAAAAAATAAAAAAAAGATTTATGAAAAATTTTGTTTTTTTATTATTTTTTTCAAAAAATACGTTTTCTTTAAAAAATTTTATAAATTTAAAAATATTAAAAACAGTTGTTTGAATTTTGTTAAAGATTATGATCATTTAAAGTCATAATCGTTACGTATGTTTTTTGTCTGCATAATAAACTGTAAAAGGCACATTTAATATACTGGTTTTTTGATATTTTCAATTTAGCGCCTAATTATTTCAAAAGTCAAAAAGCCCTTTTTTCTTAATTTTAAACATTAACTTTTTCACAATTTTTTTTTCAAAACTATAGCCGATTTTTGTAGAGAATTATTCAAGATTTCAAAATCCATCTAAATTTTCTTGTGCAGTCAGCGGTTGCTGAGATATGAAAGGTTAAAGACAAAAAGATCCTTTTTCATTTAAAGTTTAATATCTCGGCAAGAAGTGGTCGTACCGAACGTTTAAAAAAAACAAATAAAACTGAATAAACAAATTAACCAATTCATATAGTGGTCAAGTAAAATTTCCGTAGACCAAAAAAAAGAACCGAAAACATTTCGAAAAAAAACTATTCTCGGTAAAACTATAAACCTAATGCTAAAATGCCTTTTTGTTATTTCAGTACGACCACAATTAAGCAAAATATAATGAAGCAATTATTATAGTTAGGGTTCCCTGGACCATTTTTCCAAGTTACTACTAACAAGCTAATTTTTCGTAAGTAGCTTCAGTTTGACGAGACGTCAACCTTTTTTCCTTACAACAATTTTCATTGGTGGTAGCTTACAGGGATAGCAGGAATTAAATGTGTTGATTTGACGACTATCAAAAATTTATTAGGAACAGGGATTTTTCCTTCGTAATTTTTAACATAATTATTTAAATAAATTTGTCCTGTCAACATTTGTTCTACAAAATGTAAGGTTTCATCAAAAAGTCCCTTACCACCCACATGTATGATTAAAGATGTCATAAAAAAATATATACTAAGCAGCAGATTTTCATTCGGTTGATTAAATAAGGTAATTTTAGCACCCACATTGTCCTACAAATTGCGAAGTACGTCATCCTGGATTTTTGATATCCATCAAATCAACATATTTAATCTCTTCTACCCCTGTATGCTACCACCAACGAAAATTGTTGTAAGGAAAAAAGTTGGTCAGCTCGTCAAAATGAAGCTACTCACAAAAACTAGCTTGTTAGTAATGACTGATAAAAATAGTCCAGGGATCCCTAATTATTACTAATAAACTTCCTTCCCAAGTTCTCGCAAATTATATTTTTTAATAAAGAAAAAGTAAAATTACAAACCTCATACAAACTTTTTATCAAAACTGTTATTGTTTGTAGGGTAGTATACAATATTTTACTTTAGTTACAACAACAATACAGAATTTTGAGTTGTGTACTACTTCAAGAATAAAGTCCCATTCGAAATTTCGCTTTGAGAAACTTACATACGCGTTATTTTTTGGTTGTTTTTTTAAAAAGTTGTCCTAAACTTTTAAGTTCTTAACGACCGCTAGCGGAGCGTTTGCAAGCTATGTAAGAAGAGTCGTTGCCCTCCCGAAATAGCACCTTGTTTCAAATAACGTAATTAATACTTATTTAAAGGACAGCGGCGTTCATGAAACCCTTTTATATTTATACGATTTAATGCAATTGTACAGAAATTATTTATTATTAAGAGAAACATTAGTAAATAATTGCTTTGAAGAGAAAGGAATTTAGGATAGATATTTAAAAACAAAATTCTTATTTAGTATGCTATTAAAATTTTAAGCTGATCTTATTTTTTAAAAATCCTAGAAATAAACCACTCCTAAATAGAAAAAAATACTATATCTTCAAGCCAAAGAATAAGTAAGATTACTTAAAAATCTTAGTTAGGGCCTCCAAAACGAAGTTTTTTTTTTCTGTACAAAACTCCATTCACTTTTTCTTTGAGGGGGCCCCATCAGGCTCATAAACCCAGGGCCTCCACAACTCTAAATCCGGCCCTGATCTTAGTTGTGGAAAATTACCATAAAAACATTTAAATGTTACTACGTTAGTAGTAGTTACACGATTTACACTTTCCTTATAAAAATCCTTACATGAATATTAGTGATGAGATAATTCAAATTAAAAATTAATCGATAATCCGATTATGCAGATTTAATTTGAATTACGAAAAATAACCCGATTCCACAAATAATTTGAATTACGAAGAATAACCTGATTCCACAGAAAATTTAATTTACGAAATAATTTGAATTACCTACGAAAAATAACCTGATTCCACAGATAATCTGAATTACGAAATAATTTGAATTACGAAAAATAGCCTAATTATTCAGATAATCGGAATTACGAAAAATATCCTGATTCCACAAATGAGGGATGTGAACCTTTTTTTTGCTCTTCAATTTTTTTCCTAGCAAAAAACGAAAAAGTAAATACAATTATTATTAATTTGAATTATAATTCGATTATTAAATTAATTCATAACCTAATAATCCGATTATTGAAATAATGCGATTATGCCCCTCACGAATGAATATCGCCAAATATTATTTAGAGTAGTCAAATTATGTGTGGCGGTCAAAGAGAACTGCTGGAAATGAAGATAAATACGTTAGAGGAGGATTTGAGGTATAAGAGCTTTATACCTTTTCCAGTAATTCTTTTAAATGTTTTGCCTAATACATAGGATTTTTGTATCTACCGTTAACATACGATAGGGTCCTTCCGTCCCCCATCTAACTTTACACGAGAAAAGATATCCAGCAATGGGAACAATTAAGGTTAGGACACATGATATCACTAAAACTACTTTTGGCATAAAAATGATCGTTGTCACATGGTCAGTGTTAGGAAGGCACTAACATTTTTATTTTTAACTGTAAATGAACGATCAGCTTAATCATTTCTATCTTACAAGCCAATACGAATTGCTTGCTATAGCATGGGCATGTAAGTTTATAAAGGTTTGGCCGATTTGAAAACCAAAGCAGGGTTGAGTCGAGAATCAAAAGGCCTTTAAAACGAGGTGCTACGTGACCCCCTTTCTATTTGAAAAACGTTGACAGTGTCACCTTGATACTGGGCCACGTAACCACCATCCATCCAAATATTTACATTTTATATCGACTAAACGAAACATTTCACATTTTTCAATTATTCTCGTTCGCCATTTTGGTTTCGCGGAGCCTCTATGCAGTTGACTATCTGATGCCAAGTTAAAAATTAAAGAGAGGCCGACTTTTAAACATTCTGCTGAATATGGGTTGTTTACTAAGTATGGGTATTAAATTTAATACAATAATATGTAAACGATTCTGTAAAAATTCATATTTAAATATGGGTCCCCAAATTTTTCATTTTTAAGTTACAGAGTTACATATATTTTTTTTTATATTTTAAAGATTATTTATTTAATTTTGTTTTAATTTGTTCCTGTTATTTGTAGTAATAGAAACTAATTTGACAATATGTTAATTATATTTATGAAGCCTTGAGTTCCTGAACCAATATTTCGGACAAAAAAGTATTCGCCACTAACTTTTGTGCAATTTCTATATTTTCTGTAAATTAAGAAAATATAAAAACGACTTTTGTATTTGAATTTTTTCAGTCTTTTGCTTAGTTTTCAAGAAGAAAAAACACCCCAATACATATCCCTAAAACATATAAAAAGCATGAGGAAGTTTTGGTTAGTTTTTATATTTTGGTAAAAAAAATTAATTATGTTGCCACAACAGCAATCACCAAATCAAAAAACATTAATACCTAGGCTAACAAATTTTACCATATAAAGTAATTTTAAAATTTTTAACTGTTTAAAAACTTTAAAACCTGTATCTTGAGAACAAATTATTTTTAGAAGCTATGTTTATATGAACTGTAAGAATTTGAAGAACTGTATTAAAATTTACTAGAGAATTATTCGATAATTTTAACACTCATAATAATTTGACACCCTGTATATGATGAACGGACAATGCACATAAAAATAAGCTTAATATACAGTGTCTCCTAGGATAGGTGTCACAAGAGGACAAATGGACCAACCATTTTTAAATTTTAAATCGGTCGCATGGTCTAAAATTAAAAAATACAAAATTTAATTTGGATTGGTTTTATACAGGGCGAGTTATAAGTAAAAATATGAACATTTCGGAGGTGTAAAGTACTTTTAAAGTTGTTGAGAATTAAATATTATGTTAAATAAAGAAAAAAATGTGGCGATGGAGCGAAATTCACAAAAATCGTGAAAATATTTAAATTTTAATTTGCTCTGTGTAATCTTATATTCAGGGTATTTTTTTAATTCTAAGTTTTAGACCATGCGACCAGTTTTTCCAAAATAGCGATTTAAAATTCAATAATGCTTGGTCCATTTGTCCTCTTGTAATACCTGTTCTGAGACACACTGTACAATAAGTAGTTACATTAAGGTAAAACGTATGTAAACACATACATAATAAATGTATTGAATGTATTTATTATCAACTTTCGCATTTATTTCATCGCCTAATTTCAATTTACATAAACTGTTTAAAACTCTTTGACTACATGTATCACCTTTAAAAACAAATTTAACTAAATTTTACTTTTGGGGTTCATATGTACAAAATTTAAATATTTTGCCAACAGCCTGATAAAATTAGCTAAACAACTAGCACATTTTTAAAAATGCACATTTTATCAATACATTTTTGCATTTTTTTAATTGCACTAGATCCATTTAAAAGTGAATAAGGACTTGATTTGTTTTACCAATAACTGCACCTATAGGCAATATACGTTTTATAAAAAATTTAAAGAAATGTTACAAAAAACAGGAATTATTTTTAAAATCGCCTGAGTTCTGGTAACACTTGTTTAGCAGATTTAGAAAAGACTAATTTTGTTTAAAGGCGGTAGACAATGTTACGTATACAATAATACTATATACTTTCTAGGACTTCCATTGTCTTTATTTTTAACTGATACACGACGTTTCCGATGGTATCTATCTTCAACCGTTTTCAAGAGGTAACTGCCTAATTTTGTGTAAGAAAAATACAAGATGGCTCCAGGTTTCGACTCATTTAAATCGCTAAAAACTTTAAAACAAACATGTCTAATCGCAAAAACCCTTCCATTTTTTCGCCATTTCTTTATGACATTTTATCAGCACAAAAACAAAATAGACGTTGTTTCGATATATGGCAACATTGTTATTTAAAAAAAAAACATCCTGTCTATTTTTTTCTATTTTTAATTTTTTTTTCCATTAAATAATGTTACCAAAGCATGGTTATCTTATAATCATAATGAATTTATTGATCTTTAAAGAATTTACTTAATGGTCATTTAAAGTATTTTTGTCAATAAAATTTGCTACATACAAGGTTACAAAAAAATACAAAGTTACTTACACTGGCTTTGTTTTCGTTATTTTTGTGTAACCTTGTATGTAGAAAATTTTTATTGTTACATAATACTTTTAATGTAGTCCATTTTTACAAATCAATAAATCCAGTATTTTTACAATACCCATAATTTCTGGTATATATATTTTTTTAAAAAAGGAAAATATTCAATTTTACGAATATATAGGGAGTAAAAAATATTGTTATAAAATGCTAAAAGCAGATTTTACTATTGAAAAAACGAAAAGCAGTTCATATAAACATGGATCCGCAAATTTCTTGTTTTCAAGATGCAGAGTGTTAAACTATTCAAAAAAATTTTTTTTTTCATATCTCATGCTGCGTCCAAACATGTAACAATTCGCCGCGCCTAATAGCTTGCCACATAGCCCCACATAGCGCGGACGTGGACGTGGACGGAATTTACGTCGTTTCAAGGGTTTGGGGAATGATTCCGCGATAATTTAGAGCTTGTCGGTTTTTTGCATCAAAAGAGCACCCAAATAGGTTGGTTTGTTTGGACGGCTGTTTGGCGAATTGTTGCAAGCCTTGACGCAGCTTTAAATATCCTTTACCTATTTTTGATTTAATTTGTCTATGGTTTTTATGATATTAAGGGGGTAAATTAATAAGTCCAGAGGCGTCTTGAGCAGCAACTAAAGATTTTTTTTTGACATTCCACAAAGACTTATGCCTAAATACCCGAGTACCGTGAGTGTCAGGTTATTAGATGTTTAACCCATCGTTCTCCCTGTTCCGTCAACAACATTGTCCAAGCACTGAAACATGCAGTTATGCATTTCGCAGCACCTTTTAGACAACGCGGCAGTGGTACCACGGGCGTTATTTTTAAATATCTACTACCTAAATATGTCTCCCCGCTGGGAATCAAACCGGCGACTTCTGGCTTCGAAGATCAAAGCTCTGTCCACTGGGAGACAATATATCTAGTAAAAGAACGATACGCCACTTTGTAAATAAGTGTAAAATTTTTGTGCTTTCTTTAGAATATCCAAATAGAAATACAGCTTTTATGTTCCCTAATTTGTTTTGTATCTTGTTTACTTTAATAGAAAAAATAAAATCCACCTAATTGCACATTTTAAAACCATAAAATAAGCATTTTTTTAAAAATTGAGTTTTAATAATTTTTTGTTAACAATTATGTAACAGCAACAATATATACTTATTTTTTTATTATTTTTTAGACTCAGTCTAACAATTTTCACTAGAACAAGTGTTCTCGAATTTTTTTAGTTTTTAGTAAAGTTTAACACCCTGTATCTTGAGAACGAAAAAATTGCAGACCCATGTTTATATAAAATTTTCTTTATATTTTCTAATGTAGAATCTGCCCTTAAATTTTCCTAATAACTTGCTGTAAAACCCTATAGAAAAACATACAGGGTGTTCCATTTAAAATAAAAATGAAATATACAAACAAATGGTAACAATAATAGGACCTAGGTCTTTTTGCCTTCAATTTGTTTTAAAGTGATTTGCGATTAAAATGGGGAAATAACTAGACGGCCAACCTGTATAAAAATATGCATATTTTTTTATTTTGTAATTTAGTTTATTTTAATTGTTGGCATAAGCTATCTTCTTTGTTTAGTAAGTGTATGTAACGACACGAAAGGTTAGAAAAAGAACACCTTTTTAAAGTATTTTTCTTTATTTACTTATAAAATTAACAAGCGATGTGAATACATAATAATTTATCAACATCAAATTTTACCATTAATGTCCTTAAAATTTACCGATTTGTTCCACTCTGTATAACCTGCTAATAAGAGTATTTACTTCATTATATATATTTCATCTCTTTCTAATGAAACAACCTCCATGTAACAAAATACATCTGCCGGCCAAATTACGTGTAAAAAATTCGTCGGAGCAATGCAAAAGTGCAACGATACGAATTGAGGTCACCAAAATGTACAAGGCCACTTTATTTGGCATCGACTAAGCTAATTTTAGTGTTTTTAAAAGCTATTTAATTCTGACTGTCTCTCCTACGCTTGCTTTTTAGTTTACTTTATTGTGTAGAGTAAATTATTGTGAAGGTACATAGCTGCCTCAAATTTCTTTTCTTTGGTTACAACTGGATAAATCTAGAATTAGACGAATTGTTCATGTTCAGTAGCTACCCTATACTTTTACTTTTTACCGTCAAGAAACGTTTTTCTTATGGCATTTGCCAGAATCCAGAATATTTTATTAAAAACATTTTTGAGTTTTTTTCCAATAAATTAAAAAGTCACTATTCAATTCGATCCTTGTAATTTAAAATAGAAAAATTATATCTTTGAAAGTATTATTATAAGTATATAAGTAAATAAGTATAATTACCGCAATAATGAACAAGAAATTTGACTAAACAAAAATATAAGTATTAGTGACGTTTTTCGAATAACAATAATACATAAAAATGCCATATTTAAAAAAAAATCAAAAATTTTAGACCTAATAAAAGTTTTCCTACTGTGTCTACCATGTCAGGCTTATTTATCTCCCACTAAAATGATCGTACACCAAATTTGTGAAATTGCATACTTCTGTAGTTTTCGAATCAATAATAATATTTTCATTACGTTATGAGAGATAAAGGTACAACACAAATGGTGATGTTCTTTTATTAGAACATCCGATCACTCATAGATCTTCATTAAAAAAAATTTTCAAAGAGCTTAAAAAAATAATACATTTAATACATCTATCTATATTAGCTTGAGAAATATGGTCCTTCAAATCCAAAGAATAATGTTTACATTTTAATAGAAATGTAATAAATTTACATCCCCTAACAATTTTATTTTTATCGTATAAACAAATAAAAATGTTGTTGTGTTGAGTTAATTCTGTAGTATACGTATTTGTCTTGCTATTATCTCTTAAGATAAATAATATAGGTACACCCTGAGTATTAAATCATCACTAAAAATATATTTCCAAGTGCTTTACAAAAATACCCTTTTTAATAATTTCTTCCGTATTTTTGGAAATATGGTCATATTTTTTTGTAATATGACCGACACACTTATTTGTAAGATAAACAAAGGGCATTGCCGTTATCTCCTAATTAAAATTTATATAAATTCTTTACATGTTGATTACCATATTTCGAAAAATCTCTTTAAACATCTTTTAAATGATGATATAATATACAGGGTGTAAAATTTAAAATAAATCATACTCTTTGTCAAACCCTGTATATCTTAACAAATAATAAAAATCTGATATCTGATCCAGAAATTACAGTAACAACTTAACCAACTAATTTTTTTGTTTTCTATATTAAAAAACAAAAAAGTAGTAGGGGGAGGCTAAAGTTTATATCTTGCTAACTAAACGTTCAATACAGTACTTCGCGGGTTATCTTTTGGACTGGAGTTGAAAAAGCATTTTTTATTGCTTTTAGATTTTTGTTGATTTGTTAAAAAAACAATTTATATTATGCTTTGCAGTGTGTTTCCTAGTTGCGTTAAAAAATAAGCTTTTTTCTGAGTCAATTTTATGAAAAAAGTTATATAAACCTAGGTCCGGAAATGCATTGTTTTAAAGATACAGGGTATTAGGTTTTAAATATTTCTTATTCCATTTCAATAAATTTTAGCAGTGTTATATGTAGTAAGTAAGATATTTATTCCCAACGTAACTAAATTTATTGCGTCCAATGGCTTACATAAAAAGTATTTTTGACAAAAATAATCCACGCCACTGATATTTGTGCAACTTTTATGTTACCTTGTAATTAAGAAGATAAAAATATATATTTTTAATTTTAATTATTTTTAAGTAGCTTACTTAGCTTTCCAGAAAAATAAACTATATTCCGCCAAATTGTATATTTCTGGACCATACAAGAAACACAAGGGTTTTTTTCTTGTGTAATAATGTTATACCAACAGCTTAAATAAAGTTTATATTTATTTTAACAATTTTTAGTAAAAATCAATGTTTTCGTTTTTTTTTAAGTTAAGTATATTCAGAATGAAAATTTGCTGACCCATGTTTAGATGAACTTTTTTTAATATAAAATCAGATCATAATTTAGTCATTTAATTTTTTTACAGTTATTACGAAACACCTTGTATAAATCCTTTATCAACAAATGTTAGCCTTCTTATAACACTATATTACATAATAACTCTCATGTAAATTAGTCTCTAAACACCCATCAAATTATGTCAAATTTATATACCCTGTTGATCATTAACAAATTGCTATGCAGACAGGTATAACAGTGGTGAAAGGAATATTAACAACAAAAGAAAAAACTTTCCTAAAACTTCCCTAAGGCTTAAAAAATAATAAGTTGTAAAATAATGTGAAATTTCTACATAAAAATGCATCAATTTTAGCAAATTGCCAGGTTTGCGTGATTCAAGATGGCCATATAATCACCTTTTGAGCCGGTGCTATGTTGTTTTCAAACGTCAGTAATAGTCCGATCACGGGAGACTTAAAATATAAATAAAACATAGAAAGCCCAACTTTTTAATAAAATACTTGTTTTGATGTGTACAACAAATTTTTGAAGTCAAAACAGTAAAATGCGCTGCGACGAGTAGTCAAAAAAATAAAATTACCCCAAAAACCTTTTTTTATATTTTTATTTAACAAGCAAGTTAACACTTTTATTTTTTTTATTATATCTATTTAATGTATGTAACTATATATAATATATAATAATATATAAATAATATTAGTATTTAAATCTCTACACTAAAATATTTTCATGAAAAAAATACATATATTTTTAAAGTTATTTAAAGGTTATTTTATTTCATCACGTTTTTTACATGTTGATAATTTTTTATCTGTATTAAACAGGCATTTTTGCTTTGTTTCCTTATTATCCTTATTAAATTATATATATATATATATATATATATATATATATATATATATATATATATATATATATATATATTTTTTTAATAATTGTTAACAAAAGTCTTTGAAAATCTTAGTTGCATTAAATAGATATGATCTAAAAACTAATAAAAGATGTTAACTTGTTTACTTATAATGATTTTTTTCCTCAGGGTAGCTTTTTGACTGCGGTCGACTAATATTCGAAAATCCGAAGACCAAGCGACCTTCACCCATCTGTTTACCGGATAAAAAGTATTTTATATTAAATATTGTACGTATTTAAACAAAGGTAATTGCTACAGGGTTGCCTAAAATAATATGGTCAAGGCTATATTTAAATTTAATAAATTACCTCAAATTTTTTGACAGGTCCTGTATAATGGCAAACCCCTTTTTAACACGCTTTTATTAACTTGGGTTGTAACTATCTATCCATCTATCTATCCATCTATCTATCCATCTATCTATCCATCTATCTATCCATCTATCTATCCATCTATGAATGTAACGGAATCTTTGAGCCTAATTTTAACCAACTTCCAGCTATTCGATTTCTTTGAAACTTTGCACACGTATTAAGGACCCATGACAATGCAATAATCTGCAAACAGTATCCCGTTATCCTGGTTTGGATCGCCAGGAAAAAAAATCCATTATATTATTATAACCACTGCTTGATACCACCAAGTGTCATCTGTCACCTGTACGTCCCAGTGGTACCAACCACCGGCCATTTCAAGAGTTCGATCTGAATCGATTTTACTCAAATTTTATATTAGGTTATTTTCAGAAAGTCCATCTGAAAAACTTTGCTACTCTTGACAAAATGGCGAAAAAATTTTTTAGTGTGTTGCCATCTGTTGGCAACATTCCAAACTTTATACATACATAAATGCATATCGAACTAAAAAATGAAAAATAAATAATAGTTTAAAAAAACTAAAAAACACGCTTTTATATGCAACCGAACTAAAAATTAGAAAATAATTTTTCATTAAAAAAATATTGTCACTTCATAGTAAAAGCGTGGGGTGCATTTTACTATTTTTTCATAACTTTTTCATCATAGATATTGGCAAATATAATAATTATAACATTTAATATATTAAGCACCCCACGCTTTTTACTATGAAGTGACAATATTTTTTTAATGAAAAATTATTTTCTAATTTTTAGTTCGGTTGCATATAAAAGCGTGTTTTTTAGTTTTTTAAACTATTATTTATTTTAAATACATTCAAACTATAGGTATTAAAATATGTATGTTTAAATAATACAGAATACACCAAAAATTATAATAATTTGTCCAAATTTTAATATAAAGTATTTCCCATGGCCATATTACTAAAATCGAAGAAAAAATTAGTAATATACTTGTAGGAAAATAATTACCATTATTCAGGGTGTGGCAAAATTTTTGAGGTTAATTTTTAATTTAAATATAGCCGTAATTATATTTTTTAGGCAACCCTGTAGCAATACCTCTTTTTAAATAATATATTTATTATAAAATAGCTGTTATTCGGTAAACAGATGGGTGCAGATTGTTTTCTATTCGGATCTTAGACTATAAATAATACCTTTAAAATGCAAATATTAAATTTTCGAAAAGATGATGACGCTGATTTTGTAGAATCATTTCACGATCCTTTAATTTTATATGAAATTTTGTTCTCCTACTATTATACCAATACAGAAAATGCAAAAAAAAACGTTTTTGGGGTTGTTTTTATTTTTTACAAACCTTGCGGCGATTTTAAGTATTTTGACAATAAAAATTTCGTTTACGTATCAAAAGCAAGTATTTGATACTAAAAGTAAGACTTTTTGTGTTTTAATGTCTTCCTTGATTGGACTACAAGATGAATATTCGTTAGGGTTACCCAATTCGTAACATTTGCTAAACGCTTTAGGTTTTTTCCAGGAAGAATAGAATATTTCTTAGAAACAACTATAAAAGAAGCATCTGGCAGCTTTTATAACACAATTTTGGCAGAATTAGAATTTGAAAATAGTAGGTGAGGCTAATAGATCCAACCACATTTTTTTGTATTGCGCTTTTATGTGGTCTTGATTGTTAAAAAATGTTTTAATATTGGTTTCACAGACTGGATAATGTTTACTATTAACTCTTACAATGGTGGTGAATTTTTAGTTAATTTGGGTATTGCTTTGCTCTTAAAATTGCTTTATTTATTTTTTATTTTATTGTATAAAGGTTCATAGACAATACGTGGAAAAACGTAAAATGTAGAACACTAACAGGTAGAGATTAGACACAAAATGCGGACATGTAAACACGGTAACCCACCGGTCCTGTTTTGTTGCTGCTTTACTTGCCTATAAACCTTTTTGTTCGGCTGAACGTATTAAACGCTATAAAATAGTGAAATAATCAAAAATGTATATAAATAATTTATTTTGCTTTTTAAATGCAAACATTAGCAAGGTGAGATAACATGTAAATGCGATGAAAAAAGTATTTTTCTAGAATTTTGCATGACAGGCTGTACGGATTTTGGCACAAAAGATTTAAAGCAGACCTTTTTTCCTTCATATTACCAAACTAGAACAAGTCTTTTAAGTTTCAAGGTGAATCCCAGATCGTTGCTCTTAATATATATAAAACTTTTGATCAGCTCTGGCATGACGCGCCACTCAAAAACTTCCCTCGTACAGTCTTCCAACTAAAGTCTGTACTTGGCTATCTAGTTATCTTTTTAATCGACGTATATCAGTCATTATGTATGGTCATTCTTCAAACTTTCACGAAATTAATGCTGGAGAGCCTCAGAGTTGTTTTTTTACATCAACAACCTTCTTTCTTCTACATCCAATTGTTATTCATAGTTTTGCTGACGATAGTACCCTTCTCTCCAGTTTTAAGATTCTCAAATCAATCTTTAAGCCCGACTTGTAAAGCAAACGCAGGCCGATGCAGATATCTCTTTCACAGGACCTCAATTTAATGTTGGATTGGGGAGCCAAAAGTCTTCTTTAATTTTAGGCATTCAAAACACAATCATGTCCCTTGTAGCAAAAAAATCATCAAACATTTACTATTTGCTTATGAGTGGCTTGGTTTTGCAGACATTTAACCTGGTGGGTGTCACATTTGAGAATAACCTTAACTGGCATAAACATATTGAATCTATAGCCATAGCGGCTTTAAAAAAGCATGAATATCCTTTTCGAGCCAAAAGTATTTTTTCCTTTTCAATTTATACACTTTGTTTTTATCTCAAATTCTCACCCTCTCTGGAATATTGTTCTCATATCTGGCGAATGGCGTTGCTCACAACCCTCGCCATTCTTGATTTCATTTAAAAAACAGCTGTTCGTCTTATAAATGATCCTTTCCTTAGTGAAAGACCTCCTTCTTTTGCCCATCGTCAAAACTGTAGGGGATCCATCTCTCTTTTTACAGCTTTTGCTTAGAGGAATTGTCCAGCATAGTCCCTCCACTTGCAATTCCCAACAGAAAAACTTGGTGTGCCGCACGTATAAATCACTACACAGTTTAACTGGATAGGCGCCGTACTTCCCACTTTTTTCGTTCTTTTACCCCTAGAGTTTCTAGAATGTGGAACCTGCTGCCAGCGAAGGTCTTTCCTTCTCCTCCAAATCTTGGAGTTTTTAAGTTCCGTGTTAACAAACTTCCTCGTGCCTCGCTTGAGACATCCCAGCCCACGGTACGTTAATATTTAGGCTTGCAGTCTCCGTGGATTGTCCAAAGATAAAAAAATCAAGAGAGAATTAAAAATGAATTAGTAGTGAAGATTTTTTTGGCAAATAAAGCTTTAGTTATGGAAGAATGATTAATTAAAATATTTCATACCTAGAGATGTCAACGATATGTCGATTATTTTTAAATATCGATAATCCAATAACGCCCCCCTCAAGATTTTCAGTATCCAAGCCAAAAATTATGTGAGACACTTTTGAATTATACTATTCTTAAAGGTAAACTCCATTTAAAACAGGACAATGAAACAAGTCAATATTTTTTTTTACATTGGCCAAAAGTAAAAAAAAGAGCATTTTATTTTAAATCCACAATTTTTTTCTTTAAAGGACCAAACTCTTTCCCTAATTTTTTTGTTGCAGCCCTAAGGCTTGCTTAATACCTTTCGGGACTACCAGGACTCCAGCCCCCTAAGAACTGAAGCAAATTGTACCTATGCCTAAAATTTATACCCGATGGCAAATTTTGGTTTGTTGAATTTTCAATTAGGATGTTTTATGCTCCCCCGTACTAATCATTATAAAATCAGAAAGAATATACCTATTAGTATTTATTGACACACTACTTATAAAAACAGTAATTTATTACCACTGCATACATTCTGTAATGTGACAAAACACAAGTCGAAAAATAATAAACAAAGTCTCGCCCATTCGACCTAAAAATTAAAAATTCGCGAAAATGTAATTAGTGCTTTCTTCCTAATGAGTAATTTTGTGCAATGTGCATTATAAAAACAAAAAAGTCGTTTATGCGTCTAAAAATACACCATATGACCTCCTAAAAAGTTTAAGTTTCTGGTTAATGACTTTTTAAACAAATAATAAGACGGTTGAAGGATGTGTACCGTCTGACATCCAAATTTCTTATAAGGAACAAGATGATAGTTAAGTGACTTTATTTTTAATTTTGACGATGTTTTTCTACGATTTAAGGTCTGGCCACACATAATCGCACCGAGCCGGATTCACAATGATAGAGGGAAGTGGGGCAGATTAATTCGAAAACATTCAAAAGCACTTTTCATGCCCCCAAAACTATAAAAAGCATTTTTGTTAGGCTGAGTCTATTGTTTTACGTATGTATACAGTGTGTCTACGTAAGTTGGCGTCATATGGGAATCTTTTTTATTATTGATTTTATTAAAAAAGTTATTCTTTATAAAAAGTTCTGCATAGTACCAAATCTAAAGAGCATCAGTCATCTACGGGGTTTGGCCAAAAATTTAATTTTTGTTTAAGAGTAAGGTACCTGTATTTTTGCTTATAACAACAATTTTTATAAATTAAAGATGTTTAAAACTAAAAATTACTTCCAAATATGCAATTTTGGTTTAACAAACATAAATAATTCTGCGATAATGGTGAAAATTTAGGATTGTAGATTAGTGCACGACATTTCATGATTATAAATGTCATAGGACAGTTTAAAATACACTTTTTAAATTTATTGTTCATAAAAAAGAATTTACAACGCAAAAAGAATTATTTGGGAAATGAATAAAATTGCATATTTAAAAGTAATTTTTAATTCTAAACATCTTTTCCTCATAACAATTTGCGATATTAGCAAAAATACAGGCACTTTAATCTTTAGCAAAAATTACATTTTTGGTCTAAACCTCGTAGATGACTGAGACAATTTAATTTCTGATGATTGTATTTTGGGTTTTAAACCATGCAGAACTTTTTATAAGGAATAACTTTTTTCGTAAAATTAATAATGTACACGCTGTATCTCCTTGTTTAAATAAAACATATTTTCCTACTTATCCTTTTTATCGAAACTTGTGTGTGTAGTATAGGTAAAACTGTGTTACCTCATCTCATCTCCTATGTATCAAAAGACATTTGACATAAAAGAAAAAAATAAATTTTTACCAGTGTCGTCCATAAGGTGTTTAGGGTAAATATTTTAAAAAAATGGTACTCCAATGCCCTTTTCTAAAATTAAAATATTTTTTAATCCCCATTGAGTTCAGAACAAATTTGATCTCTTGACTTTTTTTTGTTTGATATACGGTTTTCGTGTCAATACCTATCTAATTAAAGAATAAAATAACAAAGGGTATTTTTACTGTCGAATTTGATATTAACAATACAAAATGACCACGCCAGAAAATGGTTTTTATTTTTTATGCTAAAACCGTCCATTAAACAAACAAAGTCAGAAGACCAAATTTGTTCTAAACTAAACGGGGAATTAAAAAATAGTTCTTATTTTACAAAAATGCAGTGGCGTACCAATTTTTTTTAATATTTACCCTTACCCACTGGGTAAAATTATTTTTTTTGGTATTTTAAAAAATGTCTTCTGATGCATAGGAAACGTCTTCCAAATTTTTTAAAATATTTTAATTGGTATAAAAGCTACAATAAAACAACGAAAACTTTTTAAAATTTTTAACACCCGGTAGTTCAAAAACTACTAAAACGTTTAGGACATATATGTTCATGTGAAGTTTTTTCTTATTTTTAATTGAAGAATCACCTCTTTGAAGTTTGTCGGTTGAGTTACTGGACACTTTTTATAAGCTCATGTTAAACAATTTATTATTTTGCAAAATAAATTAATTTTTAAATTTAAATTATTTTAATGAAAATTACACTTACTCATTTGTCTACTCGACAATTATCGCTTGATTACAGCGATAATTGCATAGTTGAAGTAAAAAATTTCACAATTGTCATGTTTTTATTTGCAAATTTGACAACCACATGCTAAAAACAGCTTTGTTTATTTAATGTCAGTTTGGCATTTCATAAATTTTTATTAAATTATTATTTTTTTAAGATTGTGTCTTGTTGTATTGTTAAATAAATCGTTTGGAAAATTATAATTTCCTTATTTGATGGTTTCACTTTCTTCGAGTAATTTTCTACGTAAATTACACTCGTGCATCAAAATAATCAGATAATTAAGCTTTCAAGTGTTTTGCCTTTTAAAAACTACTCTCGTTCATTTTGACATTTTGGCGAAAGAGCCCGACTCCGAAGAAGGAAAATATGAAAATGAACTCTAGTAGTTTTTAGGCAATACGCTTTTAAGTAAAATTATCAATAATATTGATGCTCGTGTGTAATTACCCCGAAAACACAGCACAAAACATATTCTTTTACTTATTAAAACGTCAAACAAACAAATAGGGATTTTAAAAAAGTTATACCGGTACAATTACAACTTGCAACATAATTAAAAAGCGCCTTATTTTAAAATTTAATTGTGTAAACATTACCCTTATATCCACAGCGTTTATTTTGCTTATGTTCAGAAATTTTTTTGTCAACCTCTTTAATAAATTCAAATTCAGTAAAATGCATTTCTGCTTCACTTGATGAACACATGAATAATTATGATATTCAGTTGTTATTTCCAATGTGTCAACGAAGCTAAAAAATAATTTTATTATATTATGAAAAATTAAACATTACTCTAATTAAATTTAAAGTGTTAAAACAAAACTTTTTGCCTTAATTACAAAAATGGTGTTTGTAAGCTTCTAAACTTTATGAATAGTTTATAAACTGTTTTTAATAATTTAACCATGTTATAATACATTTCTAAAAAATTGAATTTTTATTACATACAAAATGCTGGTATCTCTGGATTTAAAATCCGCAATTAAACAGTCAAAGCAAAAGTCAAATTTGTCACCTATGTCAAAAATGCATGCATAAAATTTAAATAAAAACGTCTTACCTCGTATATCCTGACTTACTGAACTTCCGCTTACCTATGGAAGAAGCATTAGTATGGGGTATTTAGTTGCCCAAATATCATTGGTACTGTAGCAACAGTTTAAAAGTTATAATTGAGTTTAGCTTTTTTAATCCAACTTTGAAGGTCGATAACTCACTAAAGAACCGCAATAAAACTTTTGTTTGTATTAAGTACTCACATTATTTTGACTTACTCTATCACCTTTATTATTTATAACCTTACCTTTTCGGACACGCTGTATAATATATCATATTCGTGAAAAAAGTAATTTACACTTTTATTATACTGGGACGCATTTGGAATCATGGGATAAATTTTACTCATTTCGTGATGTCGCAGAACTAATTTCTTTCTTATTTTGTGTTTCTTTATACTAAGTATTTAATAATCTCTTATAAAAACTAAAAAAACTAAGGTAGGGGAGTGGTACACACATCTTGTTTCACCCAGTAGGTATTATAGGTGTAAATATGCACCCTTATCCTCATAAACATTTTATAAAAGTATAATAAAATAATGCTTCCTCAGAGAATTTTTCCAATTTCTTTAAAAAACCATTTTGTTCTAATTTAATGCTGAAAAAATAATTTATATTTAAAATTTGGCAGCCCTCAGTTTCACCAATATTTCCATTAAACTCAATTTATAAGGAATATTTTTTCAATAATATTGTTAGTTTTTTATAAATAATAATAATATTTTTATATGAGTTTTTAAATGAAGTTTTAATAAAGGTATTAGGTTTTTTAAAATAAAAAATGTTTTATAATAATAAATTATTTGTTAATATATAACCAACTATAGACAACAACAAATAGAACTAACGAATTTTAGAAAATTGTGTGCAGTTTTAAGATGAGGCTTAGGTGAGGCATTATAATTTAAAAACTAGAAATTAAAAAAAAGAGGACCTTAATATAACGTTATTTTATGGCAAAAATTAGAAAAATCATTAATTAAAAACATATTGTTTAAAATAAACGGATATAGATATGGTTACGTAAGATTCTTATACAATAATTGGATATATGACTACATATTGTTTTTGATTTATAATTTATAAATCTGCTGCTTAGCTTCAAGGTGGCAGAAACACAAAAAAATATATATTTACTAATCATGGCGATTAACAACAATAGGACTGGATGTACTTAAGTGCCCTAAAAAACTTGAATAATATCGCATACAAAATAACTATATATATATAACTATGATTTTTTTTCTGTTATAATATCATACCTAATGTATTTATTTGTTTAAATATTACATAATCTAATGGTTTATGATTTACTCCCTATTATTATTATTTTTGTCCTATATGTATATGTCGCAGGTAAATGGTTATTTTAAGCAAATGGCTTTTGCCTAGGCAAATGCCTTTTGCCTGAACAAATGACTTTATGAAAATGTTTTTATTTAAAAGCCATTTGCCTAGGTAAATGCATTTGCCTTGCTCCTTATTAGGCAAATAACTGTGATATATTTGATAACATATTAGGCATATAGTGTGTTTTGCAGACTACAGATAAAAGTAAAAACACGTGTAATTTGATTGGTTCGAAGCGCTATAGACAGTCATGCATAACGGTCACATTGAGGCGGTCATGATTAGTTTTGGTTAGTTGATTATATTTTTTTAATTTGTTTTATTAGGAAATTAAAAAATAAAGATTTTACTAACTAGCTATGACCTCCCCAATGCGACAGTTTTGCATGACCGACAGATTATGCAAATGTTTCTATTTCCATTTGCCCAAAAATTGCTTAGGCAAACGGAATCAAATGCTATTTGACTAGACAAATAGCATTAGCCTAGGCAAATAAGGAAACAAGGTGCAAACAAATTAATAAATAGGTTTGTTCCAGCAGGCTCGGCTGTCAGAAATGTTTGCACCCGTTCGTATTTTGCGCACGTCACATTTGTCGTTCCAGCAGTGCCATGTTTGTAACATTATACAATTGTTTGTTGTTCCAGCAGTAGTTTTAAAATGTTTTAATCATGTTGGAAACTGTTTGAAAAGTTTGCAAACTTTCTTTAAACATTACTGACAATTTTTAACAAAACCTTTCTTGTATTGACGTATAAGCAGTATGCACGCCTTGTTTATTTTTCGTTCCAGCAGAAAACTGTTGCCAACATTTCTGACTAATGTTTGTAACAATTTCTGCGTTTTACGATTGTTGCTAACATGTTTCCAACATTGGAACATTGGAACAAACCTAATATGTTTTAAAAAATCTGAAAATTTATTAATATTTTTTTTTAACCGACTTTAAATAAATTAATAAAATAGCTCTAGCACCCTTCTCTCTCTCACTCATAACTTAGTTTTTATAAGGGATTACCGTGAAAGTGTGCTCTTTTAAATAAAAAAGAATTTTTAAAATCGGTCCATAAACTCCGAAGTAAACGCGTAACATACACAAAAAAGACATACAGACTAACTGAGAACCTCCTCTTTTTGGAAGTCGGTAGATTGTCTTGCTTGCAAAAGTTGTAATTTTCCATTTGAATTAATTGTAAAAAAATGTTTTTGGCATAAAATAACTAAAGACATACAAAAGAACTCTTTTTATTTGGTGAGTACTTTAATTAAATAATTTAGTTGGTTTCCAAAGGCATTATTATTGTTTTTGAAATAAAAATTGGCTCGCAACGATTGTTATGATATTTTTATAAATGTATTATTTACCAGACTCACTGAAGTTAAATCAAAAGAAAAAAGTAAAATCAGATAGCAAAGAACCATTATTTTAACGAAATTCCACATGCATCTTTCGATAATGGCATAGCAAATGTTCAGCGATGCAATTACCA
This sequence comes from Listronotus bonariensis, assembly GCA_014170235.1. NCBI lineage: Eukaryota > Metazoa > Arthropoda > Insecta > Coleoptera > Curculionidae > Listronotus > Listronotus bonariensis. Next base: position 71,481 of record JACEGR010003694.1, read on the forward strand.
AAAAAGAACCCAAAAGAAGCAGCAAGTGCAAGCCGCGGTCTTTTTTGCTGGACCATGTTTCCGGCTCTATATCTTCCATCTTTTTCTAACCGTTGGTTTTCTAATGGAGAGGAAAGAGATAAAACGATAGAAAAATGAGTAGGAACCAGCTTGAGCTGCAAAATTTGGAAGTGAATGACCGGGCGTAGACCCGGGACTGGGCGCAAATTCATTTCGGTGAATAGTGCAGTGTTCGCGGTTACGTTGCAAAACTCCAGTGGCGACTCGTCGCCCTTTATAAACATTTGGAAAATGTTTTATTTAATTATTTGAAATAAAATACATTTTTAACTGTGCTTTATACTTACCTACATTTTAATCATAAGTGTAGTAGGGCTACATTACAATTTGGTTTAACATGAGAAATTATCAGTTCGTAAAATACTAAAATGGCAAAGAGATATACACATTGAGCCAAATCAAAATGTTTATGGGCAATGCGTGAAGATGGTCTAAAACTAACAGGTGGAGATTAGAAAGAATACCGGCATATAAACATGGTGCCGAGTCAGTCTTTAGATTCTTTAGTTAAAGTTTTATTGTTGTTTAATTAATATATTTTTTGAGAAATCTTGGTTCTTGGGTTTGAACCGCGTCAAATTGAAATTGCTTACCGACGTGTCGGTATCTATTGCATGAGGCATCTTCAAGGATCTTTACTCTGCGTGATTAGAATCCTGAATGAGCTGCCAGCTCATTCACTGTTCAGCAGTATAACATTCTGTATCTTGGAAACAATGCATTTCCAGTCCCTTTGTTCATATGAAGTTTTTTCTCATATATTTTTGTAAATAATCACTCTTTAAAATCTTCGAAATGGAATTTTGGGACACCCTAAATATCAGTTTTCCTATACGTAACACAATATACTATTTTTGTAATGTAGTAACACAAAAGTAAAGGCTTATTTAACAAAAGTTAAAATTTCGTACTTGTTCATGCTATTTAATTATTAAACTACACAAATATTTACTATTATTTTTTTATTTGCCAAAATATCATCAACATACCTTGTCGATTGTAATAGGGCGCCATTTTAAACCACATATTATTAATCGATTTTTATTAAAGTCCATTAGATCCAAAAAGGAATCGAACTTCACCGATCTGTTTATCGGATTAAAACTGTTTTATATTAAAGATAGTATATAAACAAAGGTATCACCATAGGGTTGCCTAAAAAAATTAGGTCGAGGCCATATTTAATTTTTTTAATAAACTTAAAATTTTTGACACACCTTGTACCACGTACGTATGCTAGTTATTTAAATATATATTTTTAAATAATATAGATTGTACCAAAAAATAATTTTTCTGTAAAGTCGGTTTACTGACGATAGTTGAATGTGACAACGTCGAAAGAATTATTACCTTTGTTATAAACAATTGACACCACATTCACTTTTTACTGCACGCTCACTCAAGTAGGAGAGAAACAGATGTTGAACGCTGCCGAACACGGAGATTGTGCCTCTTTGTCGGTCGTCACGCGCTCTCGCTTGCACTTCAAGCCTTAATGGAACGCGCGAGGTAACGCCGCATTATGTTTTTGGTACGTGCAACCAGGTCCATCAAATTATAAGACTTTGTCACGTAAAAGTATTTTTTAAGTTTAAAATTTAAAAATTTACCACAGCTTTATTTATAAAATCGAAGAAACAAAATGTACTTAATTATTAGTACTGTCAAAAAATTACAGGATCCTAGTCCAGAAAACCGACAGGCCAGCATTGAAGCAAGAAACTACTACAATCAAACAATTTCTGAAGCCAAAGACTCCTTCGACAATCGTATCAAAAACAAAGTTCTTTCTTGCTCAAATGGCAGCAAATCCTTCTGGTCCTTTGCAAAAAACATAAGTAGGAATTTTTGTACCAGTTCTTTTCCACCACTAACTTTGGAAGATGAAATTATTTCTACTGCTAAAGGAAAGGCAGAACTATTTGCCAAACAATTTGCTGCCAATTCAACCCTTGACCCTCCCGTAAATCATCCAATTCCAACAGTTGCCCCAGTTCCTCATAAAATGCCCGATATTATTTTTAAAGTAAAACACATTAAGCGTATCCTTTCCTCCCTTAACACCAAGAAATCGTCTGGGCTGGACGGCATACCAGCAATCGTTTTAAAAAAATGTGCTCCAGAACTTGCACCAATCTTAACTCGGCTCTTTCGAATTTCTTACGACACAGGTATCTTTCCGGAGAGCTGGAAGGCTGCACGTGTTCAACCTATTCCCAAGAAAGGATCTAAATCGCTTCCATCTAACTATAGACCAATTTCAATTCTCTCAGTTCTTTGTAAAGTAATGGAAAAATTAATTAATTCACAAATTCTTAAGTACTTAGAAAAACACAAAATTTTGCACGACAGGCAGTATGGATTTCGCCACAAAGATCTACAGCAGATCTTCTTTCCTTCGTATCACACTGTTGGAATAAGTCTCTTGAGTTTCTAGGTGAGTCCCAGATCGTTGCTCTTGATATATCAAAGCTTTTGACCAGGTCTGGCATGCCGCACTTCTTAATAAACTTCCCTCCTATGGTCTTTCAACTAAACTCTGTACTTGGCTCTCTAGTTATCTATCTGATCGACGTATATCAGTTATTGTGGACGGCCATTCTTCAAGCTTTCACCAAGTAAATGCTGGAGTCCCTCAGGGCTCAGTTCTGGCACCAACATTGTTTCTTCTTCACATCAACGACCTTCTCTCGTCCACAACTAATTCCATTCATAGTTTCGCCGACGATAGTACCCTTCACTCCAGCTTTCAGGTCCCTAAACCCATCACTAAACCTGACTTGGAAAATAAACGCAGAGCGATGCAGATATCTCTTTCGCAGGATCTTAATTTAATATTGGATTGGGGCGCCAAAAATCTCGTCCATTTTAATGCATCCAAAACACAGTCATGTTCCTTGTCGCGAAAAGAGTCATCAAATACTCATCCTCTACTTATGAGCGGCCAAGTTCTACAGAGCAAAGACACCTTCAATCTCGTGGGCGTCACATTTGAAAGTAACCTTAACTGGCATAAACACATTGTATCTATAGCCACGGCAGCTTCAAAAAGCTTGGATTTCTCTTTCGAGCTAAAAGTATTTTTCCGCTTCTAATTTATACACTTTATATGTGTCCCAAATCCGACCTCCCTTGGAATATTGTTCTCATATCTGGGGCATGGCGTCCCCCACAACCCTAAGCATTCTTGATTCTATTCAAAGAAGAGCTATTCGTCTCATTAATGATCCTTCACTTACAGAAAGGCTTCCCTCTCTTGCCCATCGTCGGGCTGTGGGCGATTTATCGCTTTTTATAGGTACTTCCATGGCTTCTGCTCTGAAGAATTGACCAGTATAGTTCCTCCACTCACGGTTCCCAACAGAGAAACTCGTGGTTCCGCGCGTATGCATCCCTATACGGTCCAACTGGACGGGCCCCGAACTTCTCACTTTGTTCGTTCTTTTATCCCTAGAGTTTCTAGATTGTGGAACCTGCTGCCCGCGGAGGTCTTTCCTTCCCCCAAATCTTCAAGTATTTAAGTCCCGTGTCAACAAACTCCCTCTTACCTCGCTTAAGACACCCACGGTACGTTAGTATTTAGGCTTTTAGCCTTCGTGGTTTGTCCAAAGATAAAAAAAAATAACAGGGTCCTCAAAATTTAAAACTTACTTTTTTAATTGGTCATAGCCTTGCTTGACCTAATGTTTAGGCAACCCATGGCAAATTTTTTTAAATACTATCTTTAATATAAAACAGTTTTTACCCGGTAAACAGATGGGTTAGGGTCGCTTCCCATTCGGATCTTAGACTAATACAAAAACATGAGTTAGCTTAATAAAAGCGTCGAATTTGGCCCACCCTGTATAACTGTACAGTATTTTAGACCAATTTAAAATAGTTTTCTTAGTCTGAAAACGGTTAGGCTAATTTTTAGAAACAAAGTGGCATTAAGTGGAGTATCAAAGATCCTTTAAAACGAAGTGCTATATAACCTTTTTTTCTATTTAAAGAAAAAAAATTCCAGTGCCCCCTGCACCAGCAATTCGGTAAAGTGTATTTATTTATTTTTTACGTATTTTATATATTTTATTGAAGAATAAATAGAGTCAAATTTTGGCAAAATATACAGGGCATTGCATTTAAAAAAACTCACTTGACAATGAAAATTGTGATACACCTTGTATATTTGTCAATACCGTTTATTAAAATTAACAAAGAATTTTTATATTAATTTTCTTTTTATGTCTTGTACAAGTGTATTTCTGTGTAAAAAAGAGTTGGGACACCCTGTATATTACTACCTAATTAAATAGCATGGAAATATATTAAAAGTGTAAAAAATATCGGTAATGCTTTTATGAAAAATTAAGGTTAACTTCTACCATTTTTCATTATTTCTGACCTATCTATAATAAATACTCTTTTTAAAATTAATAAACGATGAATTTTAAAATTTGTCAAACACAAATTGATATGACGTAGTTCTCTAAACATTTACAAAATCAACAAATCGAAAAACGAATTATCAAATTCGTATTTATTAGCTTTGCAAAGATCGTTCACAGGATTGCCAAAGTGCATTGGCCTTAGTGCACCTCCCAAATATTCCCACATTTAAAAAAAACATGAACGTCATTTTGTTAGACTATCGCTTTCTATAAAAGAATTATTTATTTGCAACATACATGGTGTAAAAGCTTTTACAAGCTGGAATACTAACCAATTTTATTTTCTAAATCTATACTAATATATAAAGAGGTAAAGTTTGTAACTTTGTTTGTGAATTTGTTTGGGCCGCTAATCTTTCGGAAGTACTGAACCGATCATATTTTTTTTTTACAATCAGAAAGCTCAGTTCAGGAGTGTTATAGGCTATATTTCACTATAAAGAAACAAAAAGTTTAGATATTAACGCCCTAAGAAGTGGGCACGGGTCGGTTATCTTGGATAAACTATAACTAATATTCGATATTGACGTTACAATTCTCAAGCAAGAGTGATTTAAGAGAAAGGTTTATATGTATAATAATATTCAAAAAAACATATACAGAGTGTTTAAAAAATAGTTTACATTTACAATTCAACGGATTTTGATGCGGTTTTTTAAATAGATGATTTAAGAGAAAGGCTTATAGGTATATGTAATATTCAAAAAAACATATACAGAGTGTTTTATAAAAATAGTTTACATTTAAAATTTGATATTACTTAACGAATTTTAACGTTTTTTTTTTTTTTTAAATTTAAGAGGAAGGTGCCACACAGGGTGGGTTGTTGTTGTATTAAAAAACCCTTAAAAATAAAATGCATTTTATGTATGTTATTATACAATCTAGAGGTTTACAAAATTGCCTAAATATAAAGATTTGCAAAATGATTATTAGTATTTATAACAATATAATACATATATAACAATCAAATTAATGTATTATAATGAAGATACTAGATATTAAAATCTTGAATTATTAAATTAATAAAAAGTCTATAGGGTCTTCTCGTCTTCTAATATTATTTAAGCTTTTTAATTTAAAAATAAAATTCTAAATAATTTAAATAGAGACAGTTATTTTCTTATCTAACCTTTCATACCATTTACCAACTATTTTTTATTAGGTTGCTTATTTCTATTCAACGGATGGATAGAGTAATATAAGAGGAAGGTTTATGTGTTTATAAAAATATCCAAAATCTTCACGGTATGGGGAAGGGGAATTGTTTTGCTCCGAATTGAGAAGCCGCGGGCAAAAGCTATAGTCAATATTATTTTTACTTTTTAATGATTAACAGTGAATTTTTCATGTGTACAACTAGCATAATCCATATATTATGAGTCAGTTTTTAAGTATTTTTTAAAATTATTGTGTCGATAACATTTCCTTTTAATTTTTTCTGTATATCGTCCTTATGGTTTACTTTGACCCTCCTAAAATTGTTTGCATTTGAGTGAAACTGTACTGTCAAAATCCCTGGTCTTAAAATCTTTGGTAATTGTTCGAGTTTTTGAAAATCTAACTAAACAAATCCTATGTTTAATATTTTATATTATATAAGAGGCTTAAATTGACCCATCAAATGGCCTTCACCAGCTGCTGCTATTTAACATACAATCATAAATCAAATACTATATTATAAAATACCTTTTTTATATCCTAATTTTGAATTGAATATGTTAAATAATTTATCATTTATTTGCAAAAATCGTTGTTCTCTAACCTTTTTTTAATTTGTTTAAATGACTGACTGACTCAACAATATCGGAAAAATTAATGTGTACCAAATTTGTTTTAATTTATCTTTATTTTTACCAACATTCGTTAACAATATTGGCAATAAAGTGTTTATGGGCAACTCGGACTAAAACAATTGCATTATTTTTATTGTCAAATACCTAATTCAGAATATTCAAAAAAATTTTTAATCCTCCGAACGACATCTGACATCCTGGCATACAAAGCTGCATCAAAGTTATCGGGGGTAATTTAGTGAAAAAATACTTGCAGAAAGTGAAAATAAAATGGGTGAGTGTAATTTTTTAAAAAATTCTTTAAATTTAAAAATACATTAGGTCCTAACCTTAACCCCAATGACGGATTGTAAAAATTTCTTTTCAAGATATGTGAATATTATTGATTTCTTTCGATACATGTACAAAACATGTTTGGTGGATATAATACCATTCGGCAACGTCTATGGTGGTACTGGCGATAACTTGCGTTGTTGGAGGATACTGAAATGATTCCTATAATCTTAAAACAATTTATCATACACAATCGATAAAATGCAGATCAGGAAACTAGAGTGTCTCAGTGCGAGGCTTGTATGACTCTCTGGTGGTCGAAAATATACCAATAATTGCAGTAGAGGTATAAAAAATTAATTATGAAAAACATATAACTTTTCTAGGTTAACTTTATTCCAAATACTTGGGCCAATTACACAAGAGACCCACAGTTCTTCCTGTAGATAAAACTTTTTTTTCTAAAGGTAAAATTTTAAAAGTCAGATAAAAGTGCTGTGGATTCGTTAGGAAAGGGTAAGATTATTTGTTAACTTAAAAATTTACAAAAAGTTTCTTTAAAATTGACATTTTTTTCTATTACATTACATTAAATCCATTGGGGCAGAATTCCTGAAGACTAAAATATGATAAATATATGACAAAACTAGATAAGTCTGATAACCCTGATGTTGTAAAGGACGTTTTAGTTCCTTTTAAGTAAACAAATATTCTTCTTTTATTTACATGGATCCACAGCCTTTCCAACTGCTATCAAATCGAATGGGGCAAATGTTTCCATAAACAAATATTTTATACATACCTAATGGCAAATTTGGGCATTTAATGATGATGTGCCCCCCAGGGCCGAGTGTGGAATTGAAAAGTGGGGACTTTTTTTTTTCAAAAATATGTAGGAAGGAGGGAAAAAAGATGGATTATGTCTTTTATAAATAAAAGAAAATAATAAAAAAGATAAGGACCCTTTTTTGCTCTTCAAAAAATTCAATCTTCCACCTACCTCAACAATTTATTTTTATTTCTACTGCCTCAGGCACTTTTTCTCGGCATATGCACCCCCTCGGAAAGTTGATATGACCGCCCCTGTTTTCACATGGTAAAGAATCCTTCAGGCATAGAAATTTAGTTGTATTAAAAAAACATTTTAAGTAAGTTATAATAAACATGTTAGGTGTTCAAATTTTAACATAAGTTTTTGTATATCCAGAGGCACATTTTAATGAGTGTACGAAAATCATTTGAGAAAAAATATTTTTCGTTCCACCCTAGGTTTCGAACATACAGTGAGGATCCTAGAGTCCGTCGCCCCCTTCTAACTTTTGAAGGTCTGCAATTTTACATATTAATGACAGTTTAAATGTCAAGGTGACAGCTGGGCGCCATATGCGAAAAAAGAAAGGAGGGCTTTTGTGGCACATCATTTGAAGCTCCTGACAGGTACTTTACAACCCTAGAATATAAAGTCAATACCTTCACCTACTACAAAAATGGCGCTACTTTAGAAATTACTCTAAATACCTGATTTGGATTGCCATATTTCTTGAGTAATTAAGTTAGATGTACCTAATATGGTATTTTCTTAAAGCTCTTTTTAATGGTAATACTGGTGAAAACATACAGGGTAGCAAAAACAAGTATATATTTTTTTATGACGCTCCCTGTATATTATATCACCATTAAAAAGATCTTTAAAAGCTTTAAGAAAATACCATATTAGGTATATTATCTAACTTAATTACTTTCGGAAATTGGCCATCCAAATCAGGTATTTAGGAAATTTTTAAAATACTGCCATTTTGTAGTAGGTGAAGGTATTGCTTTATAATCGAGGGTTGTAAAGTACCTGTCAGGAGTTTTAAAATGATGTGCCACAAGACCCCTTTACCCTTTAATTTTTTTCGCAATCTGGCGCCCAGCTGACACCTTGACAATTTAAAGCTGTCATTGATATGTAAAAATTGCAGACTTTGGTCATAAAATATTGTTTTAAGTTTCATGAAAATATGCTGAACGGTTTAGAAGTTAGAAGGGGGCGACGGACTTTAGGACCTCACTGTATAACCTCCTCCTTTTTTGAAGAGGTGAAAAATACTAGTATATTATAAAAAGGCGTCGCGTCGGGCACTTGATATAGAAAACTATGGCACAAACACATAACACGTGGGCACAAATCGCCGGGACTTTTTTACAATAATACTAGTATTTCCCGTCATTAGGTAGTATTGTAAATTTTAAACAAAGGGTATAAGTAGGATGCAAGTAGTATAGTAAATCTGCAACGGAGTGCGAACACTTGGAGGAAATGTTACATAAGACGAATTCATGTTGCTGACCACGTTCGTGACTAAGCCTTGACACACCATATAAGGGCAATGATCATGCGTCAATTTTTAGTCCTAACTGGGTCCAACATATTCAGCGAAATGAAATTGGCTTCCAAACATAAATACAAGTGAAGGTAATAAAAGCGTGTAAAAAAATAATCCAAAAACCTAATTGACCCTCGCGGCGTAAACTAGGCTTCTGGTGTCGCATGCGACAACAGTGTAATGTCGCTTAGGCTAGCTGCGCACTAGCAACTTTTTTATTGACCAACTTAAAAGTTGCTCAACCAAAAAGTGGCTAATAATAAATTTGTTTTTGCGCACTTGTCTACTAGGGTGTTGCTTTGTTAAAACGGTTTTCGGTTTGAATCGCCTTCACAAAAGATGTAATTTTTTAGTTGCTGTGATTAAAAAGTTGCTAAAGCGCGGTATCATACAAAACCAAATTTGTTTCATTATCCCAATATTTCAGTAACTGAAAAAGTTGTTAATTCGCGGCTGACCATTACTGTCCCTTGCGACACTGTTTATACGAAATTTTAGAAAAGTTTAGAAATAAGACGAAAAGATAGATTGTATGCTATTTGTTATTTATTAAACATGTAAATTTTAATTTATTTTAAAAGTAAGAATTAGCCCAAACCATTAAAGAGTAACTTTACAGTCTGGCTCATTAATTTTTAATTTCTATCAAAAAATCTTTATATTTTTAATATTTTTAAAGCAATGTTAGCTAATAAAAATTTAGTAATAATTATATTTTACAGAGTAAGGTAATAATGTATTATTGCATAATAAATGTATACCTTATAATTAATTTTCTTTTCTCACCTTGTATAATTATGTTTGCCATAAAATGTCCATGCCCCAGTCGTTGCTATTTGACTTTGGCAAATGCGAATGTCAAACCCTCCTCTATAAAAATCTATTACTCACTCTTTTTATCTCGTCTAAACAAATTCGCTTTAAAAAAGACGCTGCCAACCGAAGAATGGAAAACGTATTTGTCTCTCTCGCTTGTCTAAATTTAAAAGTTTTTAAGTGGGACGAGGACGGGGAGAAGCCGGTCACGATATGCAGAATGCATTTTTGGCGGTTATTAAACCCGCTGGCCATGTTTTGCACATTATTTTCGCTATCTATGCAATAATAGCGACTAGACGAAAAACGTCGGGATTTTGACCGGTCTCAAGGACTTTCAGACCGTTGGAGCATAGTAAATTTCGGAGATTTTAATTGTTGTGTTTGGCTGCAATAGAAAATAAAATGTTTAAGTAATTATATTAGGTGGTATAAAAACTTTTAAGTTCTAAATACATAAATATTTACGATATTTAAGGATTTTTACAAACGATAGAAATAACTAATATATGCATACCATGTGCCAAAGATGGACTTAACTTTACCTATACAATTTTTTCATTTTAGTATTTTAAAAGAAAAAATAATTTTTAAAAAATATTTTTTTGTCTGACTTACAGGGTAGTATCGCGAAAATAATTACAAAAATGAAAAAATAATAAAGAATTATATTTTGAAAACTACTCCATTAACAAGCATTAAAAGGTTTAAAAAAATGTTATACATTTTTTTATCGCTTATGATTACTTGAAAACATTGACTGTAAATTAAAATAAATGATTTTTCTTCATAAATATTTTATTTTACTTTTTATATCTAAACATAATTAAGTTAGGTTAAAATGTATATAAATAGTAACCCAAAAGGTAACGATTTATTTAACGAAAAGATAAACGTGAAAGAAAATGTGTATTACTTTTTCATGCTATTTAAAGAGTAGTTAAAAAAATAATAACCGATTTTTTTTATTTGTCAAAATAAGATTTTTCTTATTTTAAATTTTCCTATACCTATATAACAAGGCGATTTTCTTTAACACTTTTATTCTAAAACAATTTTTTTCACTGAGTTGTAAACATTTTCTTAAAGATTTTTTTATCTTTAATTTTCCCTAGAAACCATCAAAAATAGAAAAAAATATATTATACGATTTTACTGACTGTTTTATATTATTCAATAAGATAGTTTTAAAAATATATTTTTTCAAATTCTAAAATGCTAAACGCTATAAAATTGCCGTAGGATATACAGGGTGGTTAAAATCGCGAAAATATTACTTTGAAAAATGGTACTATTTTTCACAGTTATATTTTCGCGTTTTTAAGCACCCTGTATATCCTACGGCAATTTTTAAAGCTTTAAGCATTTAAGGCAAAGCAACAATTTTTATGAGGAAGAACTCTTTTTCAAAATATTAAAAATAAAAAAATACAGGTATACTTAAATCCATTTGTGGACACACTGTATATGATAGTCATAAAAAAACGTGTGTGCTAAGAGACTACGTGCTAAATTTACTAAATAAATGAGGCTAATCCACACAGTCAATTTTGTTTACCCTAAAGATAATAATTACTAAACAAAATTTTGCATTTTTTGTGGACATTCTTTTGAAATTAAAAAATGATTTTTTTTGATTGGTATTAAAATGTACAAAATTTTCTAGTTAAAAAATGACATTTTACCATCAGCTCTAAAAACACAATTGTCAATTGTAAGTGTTTTGTATTAGGCACGAGTGCGTAAAACCCACTGATCTCGATGGATTGCCAATGTTATAACCTGCGCGAAACAAAAATGTTACATCTCATGGGCGAAAAAACCGGTTAATGCACAAGCCAGTTGAGGGGAAACGCACCCAGCCCCAAACAAACTATCCGCATTATAGGAAAGAATTTGTTGACGGCGTCCTGGTTTTCTGTTCGAAGTACGGTAGCTAATGAGCGTTACGGTCAGACCGCGGACGAAAGGTACGGGGTGCCGGTGTTTCTATTTTGCCACGGCTTTTAAGTGCGCATGTTCGTCGACCCACTGCGCGAGGTCGTAAAAATCCGAAAAATGCTTCTTGCCACTGCGGATCTAAATGTAGGTTATCTAGGGTAAAACCTGATATTTATTTGCAAGTTCCAACAATTTTGTATTCTGTCTAATGATAAAGTTATTAATCGCAGATACCCAATTGGACAACCTTGTATATTTTATTGCTATGTATTTTTATAAAATATAAATAATTACTATTAATTGTTAATAATATTTGTTTCGATTACTCCTTAGATACATTTTAAAAACTTGGGAAGCTTATTGTTAAGGTCCGAATTATACCAATGTTTAAACGGTCTGAACAATTTAGGCGATTTTAGACAGGATGTTTATTTAATTCTGCCGATTGCATGTTTTTTCGCAGTCTAAATGGGAGTCATTTTTTATAGTCCATTGACAAACTAATGATCCTTTCTCAACTCTTATGGAATTTTAAATTATTTTTTATGTCTGCATTTAAACTACACCAGTGAATAATTTTTACTTGTTTAACGGCGTATAACTTTTTTATTAATTTTAGCATTTTGCACCTTCATGATTAATTAACTGTAAATACAATCTCACTTAAAAAGGGGAGTTGTCTTTTTTCCAAATTATTTATATTTATTTTTTATTTTTAAAAATACCATTCTACACTGTATTCCAAATTACACGAACCACTTGATATAATTATGTTATCTGTACACTTGTAAGACACTAATAAAATCCTGAAATACGTTAATTTTTATTTTTGTGGGAACACATTTCGGTGTCAAAATTTACTTGTTCAAGGTTGTTCCTCGCTCCACCAACACAAACGACAAAAAGTTGAAATGAAAATAATTCTTTTTCTTAAAGGGTTAAAAATTATATTTATAATAGATGTAAGATTATCAAAATCGGTTAAGTAGTTTCCTTAAGAATTCACCCTAAATACCGTGGGCCCCTTGCTGGTGACACACTCCCATAACTATTTTATTTTTTAAAATATCAAAGTAAAATTTACTATCTGGGTATATGTATTATATAAAAGTGCATTATTTTATATATTTTAAATATTTTCTAACAATTTTAGTTTATAAATGTATAAATACCAAAATTATTCAGAGTGCCTCGTTCTAATTCTAATGCACTGTAGATAATGGACTTTGTTTTGTTATGGTGGTATTTCAGGTGCCACTCAAGATGCCACTGAACCTAAATCTAATTTAGAGTTAGTTTTAAAATAACCCCTTAGAACCGCTTTTACAATGTCGTGACAATCTTAAGTTTAGCCTAAGGGGAGTACTTTTACCCTAGAAAAATACCATACTTTATAAAAACTAAACTTTACCGACGACAAGTAATAACATTACGTGACATGGGTGACATTTGTTTTAGGTAGAACTTTCACCATATGTGGTGTAACCCTTAGGTTACAGTTTACATGATATTATAAAAACATTTTTAAACTATAAATAACACTGTCAAATTTTATTTATATCGAATAAAAGATTTTTAGGTAGTAAAAAATTAGATTTTTGACTCAAATATTTAACACCAAAAATTTTGTAACAGAGCATTTCCGAACCTTTATTTACATATTTTTTTATATTAAATTATCATGTTAGGAAACACCCTGTATATATAATAAGTTATTTTAAGCCGACTTTCAAGAGAGTAGGAGGTTATAGGTATGTTTGACTATATTTTTTGTTTTTTGAGGTTAGTTGAATTTTGTAAGAGTCAATGTGCTCCGGCCCATTCTTACGTCCAATACAGTGGCGGCGCCAGAGGTGGGCGCGGTTGGGTGGGCGCCCTACCTAAATTGTCCTCGCCCAACCTGCTAATTGAGCAAAAAGCAAAAAAACGCGAAAGGTCCCTGTTAAAAAAAAACATCATCCCAATCTTATAAACCTTTTATTCAATTTATATTCCACTTAAATCATGGAATTGTCCGATAACTGATCTATGGTAGTAATAATAAAAATTAACATAATGTAGCTCTATGTAAGTAGAAAGGTAGATTTTAGTGTAATATTTAAATATAAAATAAAACATCCTATTTAAAAACTTGAAAATTTTGAATTTTTTCAGTGTACCTAACTAAAAACTTAAAAGTACAAAATGAATGTCATTTACTAAACAGAATAGAATATTCATCTATATCACTAAGACAGGAAATAATATAAATCATTTTTGGGTCTCCACAGCCCACTAATCAAACGATTTTTTCAAAATCCGTTTGTTTTATCACAAAAATGCAAAAAATCAAATATCTAGATTTTTCTGTGGTCGACATGCTTGTGTAGCTTAAATTTTAAAAAAACGGATCGTACACATAAAATTTTGGTCAGGTTTTACCGCCATTAATACTCTCTCTTACATTAGGTTTCTACCTCTTACAAGACAAACAAATTTATAATTTCTAAAGTGACAGAAGTGTGCAAATTTTCGTAAGATTTGTTGCGAAAATGTAGCCACAGAATAAAATTAACGTTTTTTTTCGTAACTTAGGATGTCTATAGCTTGAATGGGGGTACATTTTTGAAACACCAGTTTAAAGGACTGAAAAATAAACCTCTAAAATATTGTTACTCAAGTTAATTGAAATATAGCACCCAATGGCGCAGCTAGCAGGCGGCTTTTGGGGAGGCTCAAGCTTCAGTTTCACCTACAAATTCTTTACGTTAAAATATTACTATCTAACCCAATTTACCTTAATCTAAAAGTGGATGATTTCGGAGATACAGAGTATCAAAAATTCAATCTAGTTTTAGTTTTTTTATATCATTTTGATAATAATTGGTGAATTGTTACGATAATTGACTAGAGGAGGGGGTTAAAAATTGGATTATGCTTTCAATTTTATTGTAAACTCTAGAGGGCGCCACCTGCAATGATTTACACAAATATAAGCATCTTATTCTGACACACTCTGTACAGCCTAGCCCTGGCCATACAGTAAGTGAATTTTTTAAATTCAGATTTTTCAAAAAGGGCTGCTGCCCAAATCCACTTTTACTATAAATACATGTATAACTTTTTTTTCGGTAAAATATGTTTTTATATAAAATGAGTCAATTTTTGTATATAAAATTTTAATAGAGAGTGGTTCAAAACAGTTTTTTGTTTGTTTCAAATACAATAAAAATAAGAGCAGATTTTAATTTTACACCCCCAAAACTCCCATTAGATGAATATTGTGGCAATAAACCTACTATTTACCAAACTATTTAAGTTTATTAAAAAACTTAAAACAGATTAGACTTTTGACACCCTGTACCTTCGAAATCATTCACTTCTGGACAAGGGAAAATTGGGTTAAATTATTATATTTTAGCCTCATACCATACCATTTTTTCCCCACATTTTAGTGACACACAAAAACATGAATATATTTTAAATGCTCGTTGGTTTTGGGGGCTAATCGGCTATCCTATGGGGGCTAAGTCTCCTCCAGTCCCCCAAATTGGGCCCCGATTGCACTTGCACATATTGCCGTCCACCCTCTAAATTTTTCTGCCGGGTATCGAACAACTTAAAAAAAAGCTGACGCCGCCACTGGTCCAATAACATAAAGACAATCCAGAATTGGTATAGGTAAATCGTATGGGAAGGGAAACATTTTTGAATGTTTTTTACTTGACAGTCACTTCCGGTTTAACCGGAAATGGCTTTAGTTTTGGATTATTAAATGCAACACCTTGTTTATTTTATAATTTTTTAATTTTCGAGACAATTTTAAATCCGAAAGTCATAGCTTTTAGGCTAACGTGAGTTCTTTAAAGTCCTTTTTAATATTGCATCTATAGGTGGCCATGATTATACACAAATTACTTACATGAAAGATGGGAACAAAACAAGTTGGCAATTTGAGGTATTCGTGTCTAGCTATTATTTTTCAAATGCCAACCTTTTTTAGACAAGCACTTTTTAAAAAAACAATTTTTTGATCAATCTACCCATATCATTTTATAGTTAATTTGATTTCTGGAAGTTTAAGTTAATATTTGGCTTTTCTCCAGAATAAGGATATTAAAATAAAAATTTTAAGAAAATTAAACTTTTTATATATTATGAAGAAATATGTATGTTGCCCTTGCATAATATAATAAAAGTTAAGATTACTTTAAAAGTAATCTTAACTTTTATTATATTATGCAAGGGCAACTTATTTCTTCATAATATATAAAAAGTTTAATTTTCTTAAAATGTTTATTAAATATGTTTATTCTGAAGAAAAGATAAATATTGTTTTGTTTAGATACCCATTTATTTGAGAACGGATTAAAAATGAGGACACAATTAGAGCATCATGGCTACCTAAATGCAATATTACAAATGACTCTCAAAAAATTAAGTAGGCGTAAAAACTTTCAAAGTTGTTAAATTCCTATTAAGAATTGGCTTAGGAATCCAAAAATTGTAGAATATTCTAGGTGTTCCACCTAAAAATCAAAACTGGGCAGGGGTTTAAACCGGAAGTAACCAAAATACAACAAAAGGCCGAGTTTTACAATTGCAAGTTCAGTTTAGGATCAGTTGAACTTAACTGGTGGGTTCAACGGCCCATTTAAAATATATTGCTGTCAAGTAAATGCCAAAACTGACAGCTATGTATTTTAAATGGGCCGGTTCAACCACCAGTTGACTTCAGCTGAACCTAAATTGAATTAGCAATTGTAAAACTGGGCATAAAAGTTTGGTTTGGCTAGATTCGTTGACATCCGGTAGATTGTAAAGAAGAAATAAACCGTTTTATTATATGCTAAAAGTAATAAAAACCGTTTTTTGCAGAATTATTGCATTGGGGATTTGTTTTAGAACATGTTTATAAAAACCTTTTGTTTGTTTATCTTTAAGTACAATACGCTGTAGAAATATTGTGAACTAATGTTAAGACAGCCTGTATAGAACAAATCTTATTTCCACTTATAAAGCATTTTATGCACACATTTTTATCTGTATACAGGTTGCATTAAAAACTATAAACTGAAATTTGGGTTTATGCACCTTTTACTGCCAAAATTCTCATACGATATCAATCTAGGAGCACTTTTTGGACGTGTAATAAACTGCGTTATTGTCATAAACTTCTTAGAAAGACAATAAAGTTAGGTTATA
Source organism: Listronotus bonariensis (assembly GCA_014170235.1). Taxonomy (NCBI): domain Eukaryota; kingdom Metazoa; phylum Arthropoda; class Insecta; order Coleoptera; family Curculionidae; genus Listronotus; species Listronotus bonariensis. The sequence goes on from JACEGR010003694.1 coordinate 88,350, forward strand.
AAGTGAAAACGTTAAGGTATTTGCTACACTTTATAACTCATATATTTTATTATTTTTTGCAGGGCTTTCCATTAAATGTAGCTACGTGTGTTTAATTTTTATAAACTATTTGTTTAAAGAAGCCATAAAAATGTTAAAACATGAACGTTTTTTTAAGTAAACATTTTTAGGCGCTATAATGTTACTAGGCAATAAATTAATTACAGCGACACTGGGCTTAAGCGACCCTCACACGATCAGTAATACTGTCATTATATTGCAAAATACTGACAGTAATATTGATCGTGTGAGGGTAAATATTGATGGACAGTCACATTTTGAAAGTATTGTGGGGGGAGTTAAAAACGAATAAAATATTGACCGTCCGGGGTCTTTACCGTCAATATTTCATCAGTTATATTAATTACTGGACAATCGAAAATAATTGAGCTTTTCTTCTGGATCTGTTCTTTCAGTAACTGTTAATAAATGATTATTAAAATATTTTTTCGCTTTGCAATGCAATCTTTTACCCACCGTTTGTTTTATTTTTGTTTATGGGTAAACTTGTTAAAAGAATGGCAACACAGGACTTTTCTTAATTATTAATTTATTGATTTTGAAACTAAAACAAATCAACTGACTTTATACTGATACAAATATTGATCGTGTGGGATCTGTTTCAAAATACTGATGAAATATTGTCAATATCCAATACTAACGGTAATACTGATCGTGTGAGGGCCGCTTAAATTTGAGAATAGTGTTTGTTCTCCAGTGGCACCATGTTTTTACCAAAAATGTTGACGCTTTTGAGCATTTAAGAGCAATACAAATTTAATTGTGGTTTCTGTAAAATAGGAAATTATTGAAATTCATATAAGGTCTAGCAGTAATAAATTCAGCAGTATTTTGACATTACGCATGCTCAGTAGTGGTTTTAAATAAGGGGAACTTTATTAAAGTTACTGCTAGGCTTTAATTGTGCCAAAATATAGTCGGTCGTTTCCCTTCCTTATTTTGACATTTGAAAACAAAATGAGGTTAAGGGTTAAAGTAATTTTTGTTTATTTTTAAATTTTGTCTTTAAAATATACTAAAAATGTTAAAACTTCTCCATTTTAAATTATACAAAACAAATAAATAAAATAGACTATAAATAAAAACAAATAATATTCCAGTTTTAGGTTAAAAATAATACAAGCATGTCATGTTGACCAATAACACTTCTTTACATAGGCCCGTTAAGGTTTAGCAGTCATAAAATAAGGCTTTCATCCTTAATACTGCTAGCACTATTTGCCTATTCCAATAATTCCTTAATATCGTTGGACAATTTTTTAAGCATAAACAATGTTTTTGGTAATTTTAAACTTTTGAAATAATTGAATATAATTTGTTTCTTTTCTGTTTAATCTTTGAGCACCATTTATTTTATATGTTGCTGGTTTCCCATCGTTTCAGAAAATATTAACTGAAGCTTAAGACAAAAAAATAGTTTTTTTTTTAATTAGTAAGCAAAAAAATTAATAAATTATTATTATTTTAAACGGTTTTAGTGTACTAAAACCTAAAAATTAATTCGGTAAGTCCTAGTTACCAGATTGCACCAACCTTCTCATGAATCTGAAGTATTGATCAGACAAAAAATAAAACACTTGGGCGTAGCGTTACCATCAGAGTAAATATTATGATAGAAATTTTAAGTGCTCAACGATGTTATTATTTGTCTGATCAATAGATTGATTTTAAATTAAGCCCTTTTATTTTATACCCAGTAGTTATAGAAAAAATATGTAATCAGCCATTTTGAAGCAGCGGCCATCTTGGATTTTAAAATTTTTCATAGTGAGCTCAATTCTACCAATTAAGCCCTTTTATTTGATACCCATATTGAGGTAGTTGTGGAAAAAAATATGTAATCCGCCATTTTATGGCGGCGGCCATCTTGGATTTTATTTTTTTATAGTGGGTTCTATTCTACCAATCAAGTCTTATCATTTAATACCCATATTGAGGTTGTAGTAAAGTAATATATAATCCGTCATTTTGTATCGGTGGCCATCTTGGATTTACAATCATAGAGAATGTATTATATTGTATTATCATCAAGATTAAAAGTGAATACCAAAGGGGGTCAAATTCCAATTACTAAAGTTGACTCAAATAAATATTAAATAACAAATAATAAATAACAAATCTATACTAATATTATAATAAAAAGGTAAAGTTTGTAACTTTGTTTGTTTGTTTGTTTGTAAGGCTAATCTTCGGAAATACTGAACTGATCATGAAAATTTTTTCACAATCAGATAGCTACATTATTCAGAAGTGCTATTGGCTGTATTTTATTATAATTAAACAAAAATTTCAGATAAAAAATATGATTTACGCTCAGCGCAGTAGGCACTGGTCGGCTAGTATTAAATAAACGGGCCAAGTTAAGTAAAGCCGTTTAAAAATGTCGATATCTGGGGAAACCGCTTACTGCTGCCCCAATGGATGGGAAAAAGCTGTTAAAAATAACCTATAGTATTACAACTTTGAAAAAATAGGCTTAGTTTTTGGTCACACCGTAAAAATACGACGTAATATTAAACTGTGGAAAAAGTTTGTTTACCTAAGAACATCCTCTTGTCAATTGGTGCAAACAAATACTTAAAAAATATCATGGTGGTGTGTTAGAAGTGTTTTATAAAATTGTAGCAAGTGATGGTAATTATTTATCTATAGTTGGTTTCTTTTGGTTTCAGAGTACGACAGAAACACAGCTTGATATTAATACAGAGGCAGTGGAGATATGTGAGGACATATCAGAAGGATCTAACAGACCAAACAACGCAAATGGGAGCATCATTACAATGACTTTAAAAAATAATCATCTAATCGTAGAAACCGAGGAAAGAAATGTAAGTAATAAAGAGCAAACAAAAATAAACATTTTAAAACATTTTTAAGCAGTAGCGTAGCGTAGGCAAAAACAGACGTAGGCGAAGTCGTATCCGTGAGGCCCTTTTTAACGATAAAGGATACCAAAAAAGTTGGAGACCAAAAATAGGTCCCACGAACACCGTTAAATACAGACTGTTAATTTTTTTAGTAATACACATCAAATACTGACGTGGGCAAACATAAACCTGCGAGGCCTCTTTATTGAAAAATAAAAGATAAAGAGCAAAAAGAAAAAAGAAAAAAGGTCCCCGCCATCAGACACAGTACAGGCGTAGGCGAACATGTACCTGCGTGGTCTCTTTCCTGAAATATTAAAGTTGGAGAAAAAAACCTCCAATAAACTACATCTTTCTTATACGTTATTTATCCTTGCTACTGTTTATTCTGCACAAAATTATAACATACCAATGTCCATGTCTCTCATTTCATACCTTCTACTGCAAGGCCTCCTAGCTGCCCGGCCACACCAGGCGCTAGGCCGTAGGCGACTGCCTACATCGCCTACGCCTAGCTACGCTTCTGTTTTTAAGTTATTAAAATTGTAAATTTAGGCCACCACACCATGTTTATTTTCTAGGATTTAGAAGAAGATAGTAGAGAAACCACAATGAGATACTCACCGAGTGCGAGGGACGGAGTATTTGTAGTTGAAGTTCAACAAGGTAACCAAAACTTACAGTAAATCTATAAGAGACTACACTATACTTTGGCCACTATAAATTGATAATGAATACCTTGTAAGTAACTCAGATTACTATAGTTTTAAACCTATAAAATACGTTTTTTATTGTGGTAACTACGCTGACTGACTTTTTAAACCAATGAAATACATTTATCAGGTTCAGGTGTTTTTCTCAATTTATAGTGAACAGAGTACAAATATTATTTTTGATGGTATTTTAATTTTACCCTTAAACTAACAATACCAGGCGTATATGTATATTTAGAGTTCCTCATTTACATTTAAGGATCAAGAAGAAGTCCTGGTTCTGGTGGCGCACCTTCGTTTACGGAACATGAACGATCTGGTTCTTTAAGCGACCAATGTGCCTTGGTGCACAATCCACCTGAAAAGTAAGAATAAAATTTAGTTATTGTTTGATATTATTGTTAGTTAAAAATTATAAAAAAATGTCTTTATCAATACAATAGAGTAAGAGCCCGTAAGCGGCAGACCTTCGTTATTTTATAAAAGCTGTAAGTTTGTCAGTACTTGCTCCCAACATAGGTAAAAGCGTTGGTAAACTATGAAGTTTCACTCCTAGTGGCTTTGGCAGGTACCAGGTACTAAAAGTTAATTAATTGAAACTTAACTTTTGTTATTTTGTAAAAGCTGAATTTTAGATATGGTACCTATAAAAGATATTTTCTCAGTCGCCGAACAGTTTTGACAGTTTCAACCCCTTGCTAGAAAAACATTTTGAAGTAGCTCAATGGTCCGAGAAAGTCCATTATTTTTGTTATTTAACAAGATATGACCAAAACCCTTTATATAAGAGTTGTAGGGCTTCCAAATAGGCATGTTCTAAAAATATGTCCCAAAAAACAATTAAAAAAAAAACAATCTTATAGCATTACTTTTTGGAACACTCTGTATATATCGAAATATTTTTGGAACATGCCTATTTGGAATTTCTATAACTCGTATTTAATACTTTTTATCATATCTTGTTAAATAACACAAACATTGACCTTTTTCGGCTCATTGAGCCTCCTCAAAATGTGCCAAGGGATTGGAACTATCAAAACTGTCTGGCGACTGAGAAAATATCTTTAATAGGCACCTAAGTAACATATGTAAAATAACCAAAGTTAAGTTTTAATTTATTAACTTTTGGTACCTGGTACCTGCCAAAGCCACTATAAGTCAAACTTCATAGTGTCCCATCGCTTCTACCTATGTTGGGACCATGCACTGACAAACTTTCAGATTTTACAAAATAACGAAGTTCTGCCTGTCACGGGCTCTTGAAATATACCTAAAAGCCCTAACCAACATTAGTATCACCTTTCACATTATCAATGGGGGTATCTAATATAGTATTGACACCAGATCATTTTTTTGTATTAATGAGACGACGTTTTCTCTGCCAGAATCAATCCAATTCTTAGTTTTTTATGCGTACTTTAATAACCATTTTTTAAGCAGGTCTTTAAGCTAGATTTGGAAAACAATTGCAGTGCATTCAGGGCTTCTTCTTTTACAGAACCTTGTATATGGGGATCCAATTGGTGCTTTAAGATTTTAAAATTAAATGAAAGGCAAACATTGCTACAGGGCCTAAATAAATCCCATCCGTAGTTTTTATGATAGAAAAATGTATGCACTTTAGTATCCAGTTTTTTAGCAGATTTTTAAGCTAGATTTACAAAACAATTGCATAACATTTAGGAATTCTGTCTGAATATGGTAGAAAATGATTCAGTAGTAAAATAATAATTTCGGACTTCCATTGTCTTTAGTAATTTATTCACACAACGTTTCGTGCAGTACTATCTCTGTCCGTTCTCTAGTGTAAATAAATTATTAAAGACAATGAAAGTCCGAAATTCTTCTTTACTACATTTAGGACTATTTCTTTTACAAGACCTTGTATAGGGTGATCCAATTGGCGCTTTAAGATTTTAAAATTAAATTAAAGACAAACATTGCTACAGGGCCAAAACGTTTTTATTTTATTCGAAAGACCAATAAATTACAATTATGATCTAAAAAATTGATTGGAAGAAGTCGCACGGCGTCAAATCACATGAGCGTGCAGGATAATCCACTAAACCATGTCGTGATATTAGAGTAGCTTTCCAGTGACGCATATAGAGCGCTATCGAGTAGCTCAGGAGTATTTCGTTCTATTTTATAGCGTTCCAGTGACAGAAAGTGTTATGCACCTGAACTACTCCGTTTTTAGGGGATTTAAAAATCAGCATTAGAAATGTTATTTGGGGATAGCGGCCCAAATGTACCAAAACGTCATGTTAAATAGTATAATCGAAACTGTTATCGTGAACAAAGTCATGGAGGACATTTGGCCAATATTATTTTTAAATCATAATTGTAATTAATTCGTCTTTCGAATAAAATAAAAATGTTTTGGCCCTGCAGCAAAGTTTGTGTTTTAAATTTAAAATCTTAAAGCACTGATTAAACAACCTTTAATAATTAAAGTACCAAAAATATTCCTATGCTCTCCGACGATGTATAGGAACCATAGATTAGATTAGATTAGGAGGTGGATTGCATATCCTCTAACACTGCAACCTGCTCAGGTTTATTGTGTGTCCTCCGTCCATAGGTTAGAGCACGCTATCCAAGCCGGTCTGTTTAATCAGACTCCACAAGCTTGAAACTGGCCCCTTGGTATATCTTGCCGCTTTAGGTTTTCTTCACCCAGCCTTGCAAACCGCAGACGACAAAGGGCTTCGCAGTAGCACCATACGTGTTCTGCGGTTTCTTCCTCCTCCTGGCAGAACCTACATAGGTTTTCTTCTGCCAGGCCCATAGTTTCCAGGTGTTTATTCAGTCTGCAATGACCTGTCAGTTGACCCACTATTATTCTTACTGCCTTCCGGTTATAATTCAGAAGGTCTTTTGTAAATTCTGGCGAGTAAGCCTTGATGAACACTTTCGCCTGACGCTGTCCTGGTGTTCTCCTCCACCAGTCTTGTGATTCCCTCATAATCCATGATCTAATGGAACGATACGCCACTGCATTTTATAAACATTCAAAAATATATTTTTTAATTCCCGTTTCCTATCAACACGTAAGAACTTGAAGCCAAACCTATTTTTGTCAAAAGATCATGACTTTACTTTTTTATTATTTATTTTTTCATTTTAGTTGACTTTCAATGACAAAACTCTAAAATAGGAAAATAAACAAAATTATTATAAAAAAAATTAAGGGACCTCTTAAGTTTAAAAATTTTTAGAATTGCATAGAAAGTGCTTCGGTCGTAGCAGTGTATCTCCTCTCTAATGTTAAATACACAATGTCGCATGCGACATCACTGTAATATGGCTTAATTCATATTGTTTTTAAGGTACATTACATTGATGTAGCATAAGACAATGTAAAGTAAATTGAAAAGTAGACTGTAGTGTTCAAAATTTACGTCAGAATAAAATTAGCTCTTAATGAACCAATTTTTTGTTCTTTTATTTTTTGTTTATAAAAGAAAAACAAATAGTAAAGCTGGATTTTTATATTGTGTCTAGTAAAGCTATTTGCCTTATAATCATTAAAAAAATATTTGTTTTTTACCTTAAAACTTTTTCTCTTCTCTAGTCTAGGTCACTTATGCACCTCAAAACTAGCTAAATTTTATACATTAATCTTTCCTAATATACTTTTACATTTATACCTATAGGCTATAGCAAAAGCTCCGTTCTAATAATAATTATATTTTTGGTTTTTAGATACAGTGATGAAGAAACCCTAGGTGAATGTGATGATAACGAGTATTATATAGAAACAACTTCTTCCAAAGAATCAATACCAGGTATCAGCACTAAGTATAACCCTTGAAAACCATATAGGCTGAATCTAATCAGATCATTTATGCCACAGATACTTAAATAAAAGTTCTTTGGCTTTTTGTTCTTCCACATGTTTTAATTTTTTATCTTTAAGTTGTTATTTACACAAAGTCATTTTTAAGGATATACCTTTTAGCATTTCAGATAAAGCAAAAATTTTCTTGAAAAATAACTTTATTTTGAAAAAATAAAAATTAAATTATTTACAGTTATAGTTAAGTCCATGCGTGGACACACTGTATATGATTGTTAAATAATATACTATTATGTTTTAGGTCTTTCAACAACTTCCAAAACAGGGTTATCAACATCAAACACTAGCTTAGGCTCTCTGCACCAAAGCTATTGCTATACTACCCAGCAATGCTATGAGCATGGTGAAGCTAGGTGAGTTACAACACATATCACGGTTACCAAAAAAGTATATTCGTAAAACAAAAACATTACGATACTAAACCGAAAATAACTTCAGCCCTTTACAAAAGTAACCCTGGAAAAACTTAAAAAGCATGAGTTTTGATTATTCAGTGGGAAGCACCGATGGAGCAAAGAAAAAAAGATGTTTACTGAAAATATTTCTTTAGATAATGTACTTGAAAGCAATGGCATTGAAGAATTTTCTACAAATCTTTACAAATCAAAATTACTGGTAGAAAACAAAGTGTTCCCCTAATGAAAAAGCTAATGATTTAGATGTAAGCATAGATAAACAAAATGAAAATACCGTACCTACAACAGAAAAAATCGAAATCAATATCAACGACACCAAAGAAAGTTAAATTGAAAAAGAAAAACTGAATGAGGTGCTAAAATACGATAATAAGAGCAGAGAAAAGAAAGCTCAATTTGCAAAAGAAAATATATTGTAAAATATTTTATTGTAGTTAAATAAATTAACATGTCTACTCAACTGTATCTACTGAGTAATATTGTAAAATATAAATTATTACCAAAACAAATCCATTGTATGTTAGCAACAGTCAATTTGTAACAAAATAATTCTAATATTTTTGGGTCCAAATTATTTTAGTAATTTTGATACAGCCTATGCAAACACTTGTCTTGTCTTAAGTATCTTCCCTAATCATTATCCTATTTAAATATCATTCCAATTAACGAAAAATGTATACTTTACTTGTAAAATAGCTTAATATCATTAATATTAGGACACACTACAGGGTATCCCGAAATTAGGGAGTAGTACCTCTAGGTCGCGGCGTTATGGCCAATTACACCGTACCTACCCATAATTAAAGCTATTCTAGAGTAGATAGATATTAAAATGTTAATATTTCAAAAACTATAAAATTTTGGAATAGACATTTTTGTACGAACTTACCCTGATTTTTAATGCTCAATGGGATAAGGTATTAAAGAATAGGGGTTTCCATTAGGAAAAATTAACTTTTAAAGTTTTTGGAGATAATTTTTTACTTATTTTGAACGATTATTTTTGAGTATTATGTATTTAATAATTGTAAAAATATCAATACAATCTACTACGAACCCTTCCAAATTAATTGTTGGCTGTTGTTTAGAAATATTTGATGGTTATGTAATGGTCTGCAAACGTCATTTTTAACATAAAATTTAGAATAAGTTATAAACATAAACTTAGGTTTGGAACACTATACATCAAATATGTTTTAGAATTTTGCGCAAATTCTAAAAAGTTATTGGTTTAGTATAGGGTATTACATTTAAAATAAGGAAGTTGCCATTAACTTCCGGTATAACCGGAAGTGGTAGAACTGTCAAAATATTTTAATCCTATCTCTAAAGTTTTAAATTTTTAAATTTTTTTATGGCCTATTATTTAAGAAATCGATCGCAGCAGTTCTCAGTGGGACACCCTGTATACTGATTTTTTCAAACACTCTTTATCAACTGCACAAATATGTATTTGGCATAATGCATAATTTTTAACAATATCCGCACTACAAAGTAATGTAAGTTTCAAAAATATAACTATTTATTTAAAGTGGATGGTACTAACAAGGACAAGACAAGTGGTCTGTAATATACAGTGTGTTAAACAATAAATGCGAAAAGCTTAAGGAGGTAATTTCTTGGTAAAACTGAGGCGTTCTTTGTTTTTTAAACGTTGGGTTAACAGTCAACCATTAGAGAGAAATCGAAAAAATTAAAAAGAAAAATGTCTGTATTTTTTATCTTTAAAACTTAAAGAGTATTGTATTTAAACAGGTGACAGCAGGGAAATCAGGCTATTAAAAATTATATTTTTAATTGTTAGTACGTTCTTATTTTAAATTAGGTAAACAGGAATATTATGGGTAATCTATTTCTTCCATTAATTCTAACAAAAAAGGTGTATTTTAATAATAGCATTACTTCTACAGAATTTTATTATTATGGCGCTTTTTAGTTTTTGGGATAAAAGATAAAAAGCTATTTTTGGCCATTTTTACGATGTTTCCTAATGGTTAACTTTAATCCCTATTTCAAACAAGGAAATCTCTATTTTTCTTAGATTTGTTTTTAACACCCTGTAAATGTAAGTCAAATATTTCCAAATGTATTAAACAAAAATCATAATTAGTTTTTATTATGAAAATGTTTTTCTCAGAAATATATACAGGATGATTGACTATTTTTTAATTATGTCGTAGTCTATAAATTTTTAGAGAAGAATTAATGGACCTAGTTTCCAAGGGTACAATCTCTATTTATACTATTTAACACAATTGTGAGATAAATTTCCCAATAGTTTTAATTTTCAGTGGTAAATTTAGGTAAATCACTTTTTAAGCCATGACTACAGCCATACCAGGGTGTTCATACTCTATAAAGAATGCAATACATTCAATGTATAGGTTCTTTGCTAATTTTTATTCGATATAACATAAAAATCTCATTTTTTAGATTGTACACTTTGAAACAAGCCCTCTCAATTTAGGATTTTACTTTTATTATAAAAAAACCTAATAACATTTTTGTTTTACTTAAAATATTTTCAAACTTACTTTTGGTATATCTACAAGATTAACCAGGTATTTAAAGACAAACTTTGATTACAAAATACCTTTTTATTTAAGAAAAAGTTCTACAAAAAAAGTTAGCAAATGAATTAGTTTCGAGATAAAGAAAGTAGAACTTTTAAAAATTATCAAGTTTAGGTTTTAAGGAATAAGAAATAAGGTAAATTTTTGTTGAGGCCAATAGCATTCTGCTCAAATGTATCAGTATTCACATTCTGTCAGCTTGATACGTTCAATTGAGTTTAAGTGTGTTAAAGACTAGCAGAAAGAGATTAGTCAGAAAACTCATGACTTAAAAGCTTGCATCGTTGAGGCGACAGTCACACTTTGTTGTTGCTTAAATAGGCAAACTCACGGTGAGGCATGCCTTTAAGCCTACCTAAAGATAAAAATATTCAAGACTGTTACTATCATTTGCGTAGGGACTTACGCACGATAGCACCTACTTACGAGCTCCCTTTTAGTTTAGGTAAACTCAAAGGCATGCTTAAGCGTATATGCTCATTTAAACCGTCTGCGTTTCACACATTGACAAAAATTGCCCATGAAGTGGCACGACGTGTATATCTGCTGGTAAAGAAATTGATTTAAAAATTAACCTAATTGACCTAAGAATAATTTGCCCTTATTTCTGAACACAGAACAACTCAGTGCAAAAAAGTTATGTTTTTAAATTATCTACCCATGGCATTAGGTCCGCCCCATTACTCTGTTAGTAAGGGAATTTTCAACGATATGTAAATAAAAATCCATAAATTTAATTATTTAATTTAGTTTTTATTAAATCACCAATTTTATTAGTCTAACCATTTTTTATTAGTTTATTCCATAAAAAGTGATACAAATATAGATAATAAAAACTACAAGATTTAAAGTGTATTATTTATCTAAATATATTTTATTGTATCCTGGACTATGCCACTTTAGAAGTCAAAATGTAAACTAACCAGAACTAACCAATGATTTTATTATTTGTCTGATCAATACTCCAGATTAATAAAAATATCGGTGCGATCTGGTAGCTAGGACTTACCGAATTAATTTTTGGATTTTATTATATACCCTACATCATTTTTATTGTAATAAAACCGTTTAATTTTTGTATATAATTTATTT